>SNQN01003189.1:0-10963 GCA_008642245.1 Bassia scoparia
TCGAAAACGATTGAAAACGAACGAATTTACATGATTGAAACCCGAAAGCAAAACAAAATTCAATGAATTATATTAATCAAAATTAATAACAAGAGAAGAGAGAGAGTTTGATTGAATAGCCTCAGAATTTGTACATAAATCCGCAAAGATACGACTCCAAAAGCTGGGATGAATTCGAGGGACTTTTGATTTTGAAAGTGATTTGTGTTTGTTGAATTTGAATGAGAGAGAGACTTTTTGTTGCACTTCGTATGATGATTTTTTGTTGATCTTCGATTGGGCACCGAGAGCATGTATTTAATTATAGGCGTATAGGGAAAGATAGATAGTAAAACAGGATTGTATATACGCTTGTGACAAGCATATATATGCTTGAGACAAGTGTATATATGCTTGTGGTGATGTGGCTTGCCACATCACCAAGCGTATATACGATCTATTTTATCTTGTTCGGGTATTTTTATCCATATTTTCTGAATCTAATCTACGATTCGAGAATTATCCTTTATTCAATTTATCCTTTTATCCAATTTTAACTTGCTTGGAGCTCAAGATTAATCTTCTAGAACATTCCGGATCATTCCCGAATTTTCTAGATATCTGAATTTATTTATTTTATAAAACTTGTAAAAATCATAGAAAATTAAAGAAAAATCAGATAAATAATCTAAAAACTACTAGCGAACTTAGAAAAATGAGAAGAACAAAATGAAAAGTGGAAATTATAGAAATAACTTATATTATAAAATATTATAAAAAATCTTAAAAATAAAGAAAAAAGCCTAAAAATAGAAAATAATTTAAATAAATGAAAATAAATACTTTTCGCCTATTAATGGACCCTCGGTGTATGGTTTCGAGCTCAAATTTAATTCAATTCCTGCAAGATGATTTGGTTTATGGATTTTGTCACAACTTTAGAAATCAATTCTATTTCGAAATGTCGTACTTTTCCACATTGCGCATCAATTTGGGTCGAGGACACTTTGGCCTTGGGTAGTCTACAGTAAACCGACAAAGACATACTCGTATTTGAGGAGTAAATTTGATCTCCTTACTTTTGGGTATCAGGCAAACATAGGGAACCCGAAAGACCTTTAATCATCCAAAACTTAGATTCTTTACCTATAAAACTTCATAGGGTCTTATTATTCATATATACCGAAGATGAGCAGTTGAATTAATCAAATAAGATTTTTGTATAATTACCACCTTTGTTATAACTTTAAAAATTCCACTTTTGTTTTTTTAAAAATCCCACCTGGTTTCTAATTCTTTTAAAAACTCCCACCTTCTTAACAGTTTTGTTACCAATTATTGTAAATGCGAGGGGTATTTTCGTCATTTCCTTCTATATCCTTTCTCCTCTCTCCTTCTTCCTCGTGCGTACTTGCAACCCAACGGAGCTCGACCACCTTTCCTTCGTTGTCCCTCCTCCTCTCCCTTCAACTAACTCCATGTTATGAAATTAATTCAAGCGGGAATGAATAAAATTGCATTGTCAATTTAAGCAGCTCATAGCTAAAATTCAACAAATGAAGAGATATTCACTAAATAGTGCACTTAACAGAGTAATGAGATTAATGAGAAAAACCATTACCCCCATAAAGAGCAAATTGCGATTCGAATTGTAAAAACGAAATCTGGGTGGTGTGGACTTGTGAGTAAAAAAAAACAGAAAAGAAGCGTGAGATAAAGATGATGGACGATGATGTGATGTGCGTGAGTGAGTCATTGACTCTGCTGTTGAAGAGAAGGTGAGGTCTGGAGAAGATGCAAAGCGTAATAAAAGATGGTAAAAGAAAAGCGAATGGAGTGGATGAGGGATTGGTCTGAGGATGACAATTGACGGAAGATGCTTTTGTAAATTGTAAATTCCATAGTGTGAAAAGTCAGAGATTACTACTTTACCTAGTAGTACTCAAGAAGTCTGAGATGCGACGAGACTTCCGGAGAATGGCAAGGAGCTACCTTTGGCGGTATATATGCTTAGCATTATTTTACTTTATGTTTCTTTAATTTATTAATTATGCCAGTGAATAAGTACAATTACGATAGTATATATATATTAAGCCACCGAGCAATATTTAATTTTGAGCATGAATTGGTTTTCCAATATTAGGAACACCTGTAAGCTTGGTGCTGACCGCTGCGGGTGATTCAAGTTATGAGAAATCCATCCATTTACCATCGGTATGACTCCTTCCTCGGCTTCACATCCATGGGACGGACTACTCCATTGTTATGGTTTCAATGCCCCTCCACGGGTGCGTGCGACCAATAATCAATCCGCCCACGGACAATCCGTAGTTGCCGCGGGTGATGTGGAGGGATGTGAGGGCTATGGAATAAAATCTCATGTCTCAACCACCGCCTCCGATACCATAATTGATGTACATGGGTTATTAATCCATCAGTAAGTATACAAGGACACCAGGACATAAAAAAAGACTCATGGAGGGAGAAGAGAGAGCAACCGACAGGAACAGATGGCTCGAGCTTCGTATGGGTTGCAGTAACGCACCGAGAAGAAGAGAGGAGAAGCGAGCATAGAGGAAAGGGAAAGTGACGAATCATCACCCCTCCGCATTTAAACCAGAAATTCGGTAAAACAAAGACCTCTGCTTAAGACGTTAGATTTACAGAATTAGGAATAAAAGTCGGGGGTAATTTAAAAATAACAAATAGGTATGAGAATCTTTAAAATAGGTACCACAAAGTGCGATTATTACAAATACTCCAATCCATCAAATAAAATTGCACCAAGAACACAGTTCTCCCAAAAACCAATACATAAATTACCTTGAACATCAATCCACACCCCCACATCAAGTTATGTTGGATACACTACCATCAACAAACCACTTTGTTTGCGATGTGCCACATATGAAGTTTGGAATATGATACCAATTTGTCATATGGACGAGCATTTAAATTCAGTTTCTGTTATTCCCAACCACCTTTACGGACACATCAAAATGACGCTAACAATCATGGCCAAAGGAAAGATGAAAAAGCAGGCCAATTTGAAATTTTTTAAATTCAACAAATATACTTAATACTTCTTAAATTTAATCATCAACTAAGTAAAAAAAAAAAAAAAAAAAAAAAAAAGCAACATAAGTAGATGGTCGCTTATACCAACATGTAAGAATCCCACCCCTCCCACCAATCCAAAAAATATCTCATTAAAATACGACTAGATCGGACTACCTCCATGATTATAAAAACTAAGTTCACTTGATGGTTTGCTGGACGTTTAACACATAGTCACATTTTATGTATTTCTCATGGAAACTACTAAAAACAACAGCTAACTTGAACCATTATAGAGACAATGACCAAGTATTCTATGTCCAGAGCTTCAATTTAGGGACACATTTAGAACTTAGGAGCACGTACTGTAGTACCACTGGTGCTAGGATTCGACGGAAATAACAGAGTAAATCCTCTGTTCTCACGCCCAATCAGGTCTCCCATATCAATGGCCTTGTATAGTTGTTATAGTACACAAATTATCCACCCGAAACTGAACCAAATTCAATGTGAATTACAAATCATTTAGGACACCAAGCATATATTAATTGGCTTTTTTTCAATTAGGACCAAAAAAAGAATATCCCTACAAGTACAAATTGTTGGCTACAAACACGCCCCTCTTTCAAATCCAGATGCCATTGTCGACCACTTGGAGGGCGAGGCCCACGTAGCGCATGTGACGCATGAACACGCGTTATTATCACCAACATCCCTATGTTGCCCGTCACATGAATGAGATACACCTGGATGCCGAATATAAGGCCGATACAGGAAACTCCACTCCAGTGCTCAGTACGATATTGCTTGAGTACTGCATGTATGAGTTTTTTCTGTTATTATACACCTTTATTGTAAATTTAAATACTATAAGTTTTAATAAAAACTCCCCCACCTATGTATATTTTTTAAAAACTCCACCTTAATGGGTATTTTGTAAAACTTCCACCAGTAACTTGTTATCCGTAAAGCTCTCCGTTAGATTGTGGGCCCACACCGATTTTTTTGATTTGTCTCTCCCTCTACACCATAGATCATTCACCATGTCAACCTTCTTTCTCCCTCACACTCACTCTTTTCCTTTCCAATTCATCATCCTTCCCTGTAAATTTTTGGGAATTTTACTGCCATTACTGTTAATTACAACTCAAGCAATTCTGGCCATCACTCCTCTTTGCTTTGCTGAATGTCAAAAAGGGACGTATTTTGCTCGAATTGTGCGGTTTCGAGGGTATTGGCAGGGGGTACTTCGTACTTCCTCAATTTAGTTAAATAGCCATTCTGATTTTTGTTGTCATTTGTTAATTTTTGTTTTATCAAACTCTCTTGATTTAGTTGTCATTTTGTTCATTCTGATTTTGTTATCTATTTTGTATCCATTATGAGGTTTCATGGAAAACAATTTTTGTTATCAAACTCTCTGCTTTTGTGTTTAAATGCAAAAAAAAAAAAAATATTTCAAAAATTCAATCATTCTTCCAAATTTTTGATCCATTGAATTCATCAATTTCATTTCATTCATTTATATCCAACAGGACACTTCAACACAAAACGCAAAAAGAAGAACCCTAATTTTCTACTAAAATTGAAAATTAAAGTATGAATTAACATAACAATTAACAAAAACAAAAAAACCATTTACCTGATGAATTAAAGTAGAAACGAAGGAAATTGGGAGAAAAAATGAAGTTTTGAGGAATGTTGAATGAAGAAATGGAGTGAATCGACAATTGCATTAGGGATTTAAAGGGGAAAACAACAGTGGGGCCCACAAAAAACGGAAAACTTAACCCCAACAGTTAAATGATGGGAGTTTTTAACAAAATACCCACTTAAAGGTGGGAGTTTTTTTTAAAAAAAAGTTAAAGGTGGGAGTTTTTAAACTTATGCAAATAAAATGTGTACCATATAAAATCCCATGTATGATTATCCATGTGCAACAAAACTCGAACTTCCTCACTCCCAGAAGCTGCTACAGTAAAAGAGTTATGCACGACATTATCACAAACAGCATAGCTCAGACCCGTGCCTAAGCCCGTATTAGAAGACGAAGCAGCAACAATAGCATGTTCTCTAGTAGTAGGCTTCAACGATGAGAAAGCAGTGTGTATTCCAATAGTGGTCGTACCATTACCTCGTGTGAATTTGTATCGCTATTCGAGAGAACCACGAAGAGCAATAAAGGTTTGATTTAAAAAAATTTGTGTGCCTAAAATCTATAATTTGTTATCGCAAGTGTTGAAAGTTAGGACCATTAGAGATGCAAAATTGCTTCGCCAAATAATTGTCACCCTTCGAGGGCATGTGATAATAAGTGCAGAATATGTCGTATTTTTGGTCCCTGATAATTAGTCTTATAATCGCCTTATCTTAGTTATTTTTATGAAATTAGTTACTGTTATACATGAATTTCTCCAGCTACAATAGCTAACCTATCCATCGAATATACAAGAAGTTTATCTCGAATGTTCTAAGTGATGAATCWGTCAAAAACCACTACCCCATAAGCCTTCAGGATATCAAAAGCTATTTGAATATTTGACTGCCATGAAGGAGAGTCTCCTGAAGATTCGGTCAAGAAGATACAAGCAATCCAATATGGAAGTAACCGCCCTAAAATCAAGGAGTAACTCCGCCCCCATATTCACGACAATTACTAGGGAGCAAATGAGGCTATAAATAGAAAGGCTTGTGCTGAAAACATACACGAGAATTCTGAGAGCAAGAACACATTGTACTGAGAAATTTTTCTCTAAGAGCATAAAAGAGCGATATTGTAAGATTATTTCGAGAGAATTTGAGATTAAACACTAAATTGTACCTATATTAATCAACATCATTAGTGGATTGGTGGACTCATAGTCATGCGCGGTTTTTTTACCCTTATTCACAAGGATTTCCGCATCACCATGTTGGCATGTCATTCCTCCCATGCTCCCTTTACATTTATTTTCGTGTTTTTTGCTTATTGTAATGTACCTGTATCCTAGTTGTAGTAATACCAACTTAGATTAGACAAGGTAGCTAAATTTTGCATAAAAAAATGACTAGAATATAATATAATATATATATTATCTGATATATAATATAATATTATATACTATATAATATATATAATATTTATATATATATATATATATCATATATATATAATCTTATTTATGTAAATATTAGATTGGTTAATATCTTTTATTATCCTGATTATTTTATGGTATTGTTGGTATTATCTAAATACCACTAGAATAGTTGATGTATACTATATTCGATTATTATCAAATGAAAACGCCACGGCAAAATTCTTTCATGGATCAACGAGTTTAGGTTATTTTCTCTGACCTAATTCGCTTTCCGCTCTTCTTTCTTTTCTATTCTTTTGGACGATCATCTTCTTTTGTTTGTTCGTTTTGTTTTTCTTTGCTAATTATCGCGAAGTCGTCCAAGAATTCATCCGGCTACTTGTGGATCACTATAATATCATACAACTATATTCCTTCGTTCTTGATTACGCGCGGCACGGAGTATAAAATTGGTCTACTGTTGTTCAAGCTTCATTGTCGTGCCTTTCTCTCATTGAACATATATAGTCCCGATGGAATGACAGATACTACCTCGCTAAAGGATACTACCGCTACGGCTCTTTGGCAACGTCTTGATGATATTGTTCGTCAATGGATTTACGGAACCATATTTCAATGATCTTTTCTTAATTCCTTCTTGAGCCTGACGGACAAAGCCATTGATAGCGATGAATAGACTATGAACAATTCTTCCATAAACAACAAGATCTACTCGCAGCCCTGAATCTTGATTTCCCAGTTCACAAACACTCTACTAGAACAGTTTGCGGAGTAAAAGCGTATTGTTCTCGCCTAAAAACGCTTGCGATAACTTTGAAAAAGAATGTCGGCGAACCCGATTTCTAATCATCGTATGGCACTACAATTACTCAAAAGCGCTCTCGGAGGATACAAAGGGATTCGTACCTCTGTTCGGCATTTAAAGCCACTTTCACTCGTTTTATGAATACGCTCCATGCTTTGATTGGAGGAACAGAGCAACGCGTCTGATCTGGCTGCCAGAATATCATGTGCGAAGCCCATGTCGTGCAACCTTCTGCTCTTGTTCGTGGACCACTCTCCTACGTGGTGTGGGTGGCCTGTTGTGGTTCCTCGCGTAGGCCGCAGGTTTGGCAAAGGGAAGAGGCGGCGGTGGGCAGAGGCAGGGGAGCTCTGCACCTCGCCCATAATCAGCCCCAACCAATCTTCCCAGCAGGCTCGTAAAAGCTTCAACAATTCGATTCTCATATTCGAATTTTAATTTCCCACCAAGAATTTTGGGCCGCCCAGCACAACAGCAGTTTTGGGCCTGCTCCTTTTGGGCCTTGGTCTTCTTAAAGTTGGGGCAGGTCCACCGTGGGCTTATTGGCCATGGCTGCACCTTCTTGCCCTTACTCCAATGCAATCCATGCCATCAGCTCCTCGACCCAGTTCTGCTCAGCCCATTGTGGTCTCCTATTGCTCGAACCCAATTCTGCTTAATCCGGGTATTTTAAGGGGCTCGTCCGCCAGCTTACTCTGTGAGTCCTCCTGCTCCATCTGGATACATGACTAGACCAATATCGATCATATATAGCAATATTGTACACTTATGTCTTTGGCGACCCTAATTACTACAATGGATACGGGTGCTACTTCTCACATTGACTAACTCGCGCAGGTCTTTATCTCCCTATTTTATTGAGTATCATATTCGTAATTCTGTTATTGTTGGTGATGGAGCAAACTTCCAATTAAGTTTGGTCTACTACTCTTCCTTCACCACCTCTTCACTCAAAAATATCTGCATGTTCCTCACATATGAAAAAATCTTATTTCTGTCGCCAAATTCACTTCTTGACAATAAGTGTTTCTGTTGAATTTGATCCTTATGGCTTTTCTGTGAAGGATTTGCAGACGGGGAGCCTTCTAGTGAGATTGTAACAGTCATGGTGATCTCTTATCCCTCTCAAAATAATAGCTCGCCAGTTTCTTCGACTTCTCTGTAGCTTTTGTCGTCCTTCCTCCAATTCTTTGGCATTCCTCGTTTAGGTCATCGGCGGGCAATGTTATTTAAATTCTTTGCTTCTAGTGGGTTTCATTAATTGTAATAAGACTTTGTCTACCAACTGTCATTCTTGCCTTTTGGGAAATTAATGAAAACTCCTTTTTTGATGTTTCATCTCGTATCTTCTATGCCTTTGATATCTTCATAGTGATTATATGGACATCCTCCGCTCTGAGTTCTCAGGGTCATAAATATTTATGTACTGTTTCTTGATAATTTCACTAATTTTTTTGTGGACCTTTTCCAATTTCTGCAAAATCCCAAGGATTATGATTTATTTATTCGAATTCGTACATATATTAAACTCAATTCGAACGAGCAGGTTAAAAGCTTTCCAATGTGATAATGGTCGCGAATTCGACAACAAACCCTTTCATAAATTTTGTGCGAATTTATGGGATGTTTGGGTTTGGGGTTTCGCTTCTCTTGTCCACCACTTCTCCTCAAACAAATGGCAAAGCCGACGCAAAATCAAAACAATAAATAATATTGTTCGTTAACGTTCTTGCTCATGCTTTTCTTCCGCCTTCCTTTTGGCATCATGCGCTAGCAAATGGCTACTATCTTCATAATATTCTTCCCTAAAAAATTCTCAGCTATTAATTCTCCCACTCAAATTTATATACAACGAACTCCCGATTAATTCTTCTCTTCGTGTTTTTGGTTGCTTGTGTTTTCCTCTATTACCTAGTTCCAAAATACACAAAACTTTCAGCTCGGTCCACTCCTTGTGTGTTCCTAGGCTATCCGTTGAATCATCGGGGTTTCAAGTGTTATGATTTGTCCAGTGGAAAAATTATAATTGCTAAACATGTATGGTTTGATGAAACGGTTTTTCCTTTCTCTAAATTATATACTCCGTCATCAGATTCGTATGATTTTCTGGGTGAGTTTGATTCTTTTCTTGCCAATCCACTTGTTCGTGAGGCTCTTGCACCTCATTTGGACCTTTCTGGTTCAGCCGCTGGAAACTCATCGCCCAATGGGCCTCTCCCCTCTAGTCCAGTTGCACAGCCCGCTGTCTTTCCCTCCCCAGTTGGGCCGCAACAATCTGGGCCTGCTCCCTCTCCTTCCAGCACAGCCGTTCCCATTCCCATTCACACTGGGCCTGCTTCTTCCGGCCCATCTACCACTGGATTGGACTCTTTTGACCTGTCTACCTCACGTGGGCAATCCACTACACCTCCAATTCCTTCCTCACAAGCTTCTCTTCCTCCTCCTACTAGTCACCCCATGACTACTAGGGGTAAACATGGAATTTCGAAGCCGAATTCTAAATATCATGCTTTCCATGTGTCTACCGCCATCTCTCCCGTTCCTAAAAATCCTGTTCACGCACTCCGTGACCCTAATTGGAAGGTTGCTATGTAGGAAGAATATGATGCTCTTATTGAAAATGGTACTTGGGTGTTGGTTCCGAGACCACCTAATGCAAATATTATTCGCTCTTTGTGGATATTTCGGCATAAAAAGAAATCTGATGGTTCGTTTGAACGATATAAGGCTCGTTTGGTCGGTGATGGTAAGACTCGACGGGAAGGGATTGATTGTGATGAGACTTTTAGTCCTGTTGTTAAACCTGCTTCTATTCGTATGGTTCTCAGCATTGCTTTATCTAAGTCTTGGTCTATCCATCAGTTGGATGTGAAAAATGCTTTTCTCCATGGTAATTTAAATGAGACAGTTTATATGTATCAACCATTGGGATTCCGGGATGCTACTCGTCCTGATCATGTGTGTCTTCTCCGTAAGTCTCCATACGGACTGAAACAGGCTCCACGTGCTTGGTATCATCGCTTTGCTACCTTTGTCGAATCTACTGGCTTTGTACATAGTAAATCTGACGCATCACTATTTATTTATCATCATGGACATAATACTGCTTATCTACTTCTGTATGTTGATTATATTGTCATAACTGTTTCCTTTGAGTCCCTCCGTCGGCATATTATCTCACATCTCAGTTCTAAGTTTGCAATGAAAGATTTGGGTGAACTCAGTTATTTCTTAGGTATTGTTGTCTCTAGACGGCCCGATGGTTTGTTTCTCTCTCAGCAGAATTACGCTCGGGAAATCATTCAACGTGCCGGCATGTCTAATTGCAAGCCCTCTACTACTCCTGTTGACTCCAAGGGGAAATTGAGTTCTCTTGATAGCACTCCTTATGCTGATCCGACTCTTTATCGTCGCCTGTGTGTTGCTCTTCAGTATTTGACGTTTACTCGTCCGGACATCTCTTATGCGGTGCAACAGGTCTCTTTGTTTATGCATGCCCCTATGGTTTCTCATATGAATGCTTTGAAGCGTATTATTCGATATCTTCATGGTACTTCTGGCTCTGGTTTGCATTTGTACCGTTCATCTCTCTCTCTTCTATTGTCTCCTACACCGATGCTGATTGGGGTGGATGTCCTGATACTCGTCGTTCTACTTCAGGTTATTGCGTGTTTTTGGGCACCAACTTGATTTCCTGGTCTTCGAAACGACAGCCTACTCTGTCCAAATCAAGTGCTGAGGCCGAATATAGGGGTGTTGCGAACGTAGTTTCTGAATCATGCTGGATACGGAATTTATTACTTGAACTGCAATGTCCCATTTCGAAAGCGACTCTGGTGTATTGTGATAATGTTAGTGCCATCTATTTGTCAGGTAATCCTGTTCAACATCAGCGCACAAAGCATATTGAAATGGATATTCATTTTGTTCGCGAAAAGGTACAGAAGGGCGAGGTCCGCGTTCGTCATGTTCCTTCTCGCTATCAGATTGCTGACATTTTCACCAAAAGTCTACCTCGGGTTTTATTTGATGAATTTCGTCTCAGTCT
>SNQN01003189.1:10988-64110 GCA_008642245.1 Bassia scoparia
CAATGCAAAGGGAGAATATAAGAAAAGAGAATAGAGACCTGAGGACTAACTGGTGATTCGGTGACTTGCTTGTTGGGTTGGAGCTCCGAGCTTCATGATCTTGCACACTATAAGTGAGAAGAGCAATGAAGGTGAGTATTCTGCCAGTAGCAGACAACGACGTACCATGCAAAGGCGCCACATAAAGTAGGTTATAGCGATTAAACGAACACAGCGTAATTGGTGAGTGTGAGTCGAGGTTCGGCCTAACATGCAACTGAGGATCCAAAGACAGTCTCCCTGACGGGATGCTTTGTAAATATGTAAAATATCTATTTAAAGTAGAATGAAGTTTCAGTAGCGATAGATTCCATATCTAACTTCGAGACCAAGTAGAGTGAATCTCCACAAGTTGAGCATAGCACATTAGAACTTCCAGAGCAAGATCGCAAGCAGCAGAGTTACTCATTCATTGGCCGAGTATAAATATATATGTCTCTAGCATTCTTATATTTTCACTATCAAATCACATTCTATGTTTCTTCTCTCTTCTTAAATTACATAAACTTATACAGACCTAGTGAACAGCTAACAGTAATTCAGCGACAGTAAATAAATAATCAATATTACAACAATGACACTAGTTATTAACATTATTTGAGCATCCATCGACTATTAAACATTTCCATCAATAATACATACTTTTCATCAAATTAACAAACAAAAATATTGATGACATTGGGTTTCATAATAAATAATATATAAGAAAAACATGTAGCTTGGTGTCCTAGGTGATAAGATTATTGGAGGAAATTTATAAACCATGAATCATAAAGAATGCAAATACAAGAGAAGGAGTGAGTGGAAACATAAAACAACCAACAACATAAAATCACGTACAAAATGTGTAAGGGTGGAGGTGATCATGGAATGGATGGAAAATAAGGGCAGCATTGAAACTCGATTTAAAAACTAAAAATCATGCGAGATATAGTTGATGATATCGGATGCAAGGAGGAAAGGGAAAACGATGGAACGGCTTGGTCTGTATCTTAATCCCTGGAGTTGCAGTAGCCGAACAGCTCCAAAAACGAGAAGGACAAAAGACAAGGATATGATTAAGAAATTAGTTGGCTAAAATGCGATGTAACGAAAACTTAAATCCACCTCTCCTTTATCACCGAAAATGGGGTAACAAAACTGCAATAATTGAAGCGACTCACCCTGCATAATCAATAGTAATTTCCAAACAAAAGGATTAATTGGAAATCAAACAGTCGCTGCGAAATACTTAATATCAAAACAAATTAATAGAACAAACAAGGTGAAGAATATCTTATACAAACACAAAGTTGTAACAAAGGTGAGTATTATAAAATACAAAAATCCATAAATAAATTGGCACTCAATCAAAACAGTACCCCCAACGACCAAAACATCTTAATACACTAAATTACCCCCACCCTTGAAACATCAATCCACACCCCACATTCAGTATGTTCAGAAAACAATTACAACTCACATGCACAACCACGTTCTGTATGCGATGTGCAACATATATCGAATGCCTTCTCTGAGATACACCTATAAAGAATCACCACAGGTTGTCATCATGGAAGCATGCTCATTTAAATTCCACAGCTTTCTTGTCATATTCCCACACCCATACTTACACGGACACATGTCATTAATTGATACGCTTCTCAACCCTTTCATGCGCACAAGAAGTAGATCGGAAGAGAGGCACCCAGTGAAATATCTGTCGTTCAAATTCATACACAACTACTCCCATCAATCACTTAAATGGACTTCAATCTTCAAATTAGATCATGCAACTGTACGTTAAATGACAAAAAAAAATAAAAAACCAAAAAAAAAAAAAGCACCATAAGTAGACTGGCACGTGTGCCTTTTTATACGCAAATGGATAGACCCGTCCACCAATCAAAAACAAGCTATCACTTAAAAATAGCGACTAAAGGTCGATATAATCACTATTATACATGACAAGACTAGTTTCTTTGATGCGAGTTTGCCTCTCGCTGGACGTTAACACATAGTACAAGTTTACTGTAATCAAATTTCCTATAGAACATAACTATAACCACAAACTAGTGTCACTCCACTTACCTACAACTTAACATTCTTTAATTCCAGCCACAGATTGACCAACGTATTCTAATCGCATCACGACCAGCTCAAACTTCTAAGCACAACTTTATAGACTTGTAAGGCAGGAGCAACGTACTGGGTACTACCCATGTTTGTCTAGTATTCGTCCGAAAATAATAGAGTACATCCTTTGCTTGTCTTCTACAACCAAAACTGACAAGCAACTGCTCCAATCTAAGTGCTACCTCCATAAATCATTATGGCCTTGTATTATGGATAATAGTATATAAGTAACCAAATTAATAAAATAAACACGACCCAATGAATACGAACATCAACCACTGTGACATTACCCAATCATTTCTAGGACACCATTCAACAGCACAATATTAGAACTTTAGCTTCTTTTTATAGCTTACGGTCCCACAAAAAAAGAAATGTCAACAAGTAATTGTGTACACTCCAACAAACACACGCCCTCTTTCAAACTCAAAATAGCATGATCCAGCTCATCATTATAGGGAGACCCCACAGGCCGAGCCTAATGAGGGAGAATGGAAGGCATTCTATTTATCTCACCAAAACCACTATTATGTTGTTCCTACGTTCAACCCACAGATAGAAGTATATCTACCCTGTGTCTAGAATACTAAGCGAGCACAACTTACTCATCTACGCTACCCGCAGATAGTCTCGTTGAGTATCGGCATGTGTATGATGGATTTTTTTAAAGCATTTACACCTTTAATTTGTTAAAATTTAAAAACTCCCCACCTTTACCTTTTTTTATTTTAAAAAAACTCCCACCTTTTAAGTGGGTATTTTGTTAAAAACTCCACCAGTTAACTGTATCGCGTATAAGCTCTCCGCTTAGATGTGTGGCACCCACAGCTACCGATTTTCTTTGATTATGTCTTCATAACCATCACACCCTAGATCATGTCCCATAGTTACGGGACAACCGCTTCATCTACTCTCTCACATGTCAATCTTTTCGCTTTCCAATTCATTCACTTCTTCCCCTGCTAAACTTGTTTTGGGCAATCGTTTTCTACGTAGAGTTTAATTAACTGTTGAATTACACTCCAGTCATCTTTCATCGTGCGGCCACATCACTTCCTCTATTTGCTAATTGGCAGCTTGAATTGTCTACACCAAAAGGCACTGTCATTAATTTGCCTTAACGATTCGTAGCGGTTTCCGCAGGGCTATTGCAAGTCCTTAACACACTAACCGACATATCACTCGACAACCTCGTACTTCCTTTCATAGAGTTTAAATAGCTAGCCATTCTGATTTTTTGTTGTCATTTGTTATTCTTTGGTATATATATCAACCTATACATTGATAATTAGTTGTTCATATGTCATAACTCGATTTGTATTTTCTATCTTCGTATCCATATCGTATACAAGGTTCATAAAGAAACATGTTTATGCTTCAAACTCCTCTAGCTTTTGTGTTTACATGCAAAAATAAAAAAAAATATTTCAAAAATCAATCAGATTCTTCCCAAATTTTGCATCCATTGAATAATCAATCAATATCAATTTCTTCTCTATAAACTCCCCAACTGAGAAACCTTCAACCATATTAACGATCAAAAAGAAGAAAGAACACTAAAATTACTACTTAACTACTAATTGACAATTAAAGTATCGAATTAACATTATAAACACAACTTAACAAAAGCAAAAATAACCATGTTATACCTGAATATGAAATTTAAAGCTAGATTAACGAAGCGAAATATGGGAAGAAAAAAATCAATGTTTTTGAGGTAATGATTTAAGAATGAAAAGAATTATACGCGATGTGATATGGAAGTGACAATTGCTAATTAGGGTTAAAGGGGCAAACTTTAACAGTGGTTAAGCCCCCACAAAAACGGTAAAACTTAAACTTCATCAGGTTAACATGATCGCGAGTATTTTTTAACTAAAATTACTCTCACTTAAAGGTGGTGTCCCTGTTCTATTTTAAAAAAAAAATAGTATAGGTGGGAGTTTTATAAACTTATGGCAAAATAAAATGCTGTACACATATTCACTTCCCAGTGCGCTAAAAATGCATTATAACAATAGTGCATGAGACAAATACCTCCCGAAACCTTACCTCACTATTCCGCCAGAATGCTTGCTAAACGCAACTCCCATTACGTATATACAGAGTTACTGCACTTGCAATTATCACAAATCCATGCATAGGCTCAGACCCTGTGCCTAAGTCGCCGTTATTAAAGACGAACGCACAACAAAAAGCCAGGTTGTTATCTTTCTACGTACGCTAAGGCTTCAACATGGAGAAAATCACGATGAGATGTAAAATTATCATTCAATTAATGTCGCAGCAAATGCTCTCCGTACCATTACCTACGATAGTGAATATTAGTCAAAAGCTATTCGAGCGAGACCCACAGAAGGAGCCATAAAGTATTGATTTAACAAATGTTATTGTGATAGACTAAATATCTATATTTGTTCTCAACGCAAGTGTTGAAAATTAGGTTACGCATTTCGAACAATGCAAAATTCGGCTTCACGCCAAAATACATTAGATACATCTAAATACCAACTTCGAGGGCATAGCTGTCTTAAAAGTGCTAGAATATTGTATAATTGATCATGCGAATACACTCTGATTAATTATGATATCCTTATTTAATCAGTCCTTTAATTTTAAGTATATTGTTATGAAATTAATTACTGTTTACCAATGCAATTTCTGAATTTCTCCAGCTACCAATAGCTAACTCCTAATCTACCGCATTACAAAAGTTTATTCCTCGAATGTTTTCTACCAGTGATGAAATAGTCAAATACCACTAGATCCGGTACCATAAGCACCTTCCGCCGACTACTCAAGGCTAGTTATGAGATAATTGTGACCTGCGCATGAAAGGACCGAGTCTCCTGCAAGATTTCGGTCAAGAAGATACCAGCAATCAAGTACTGAGACGATACACGCGCCCTATTCAATCAAGGAGTAACCTCGCCCGGCATCATTCCACGCAATTACTAAGGGGAGCAAATGAGGCTATAAAAATAAAAGGCTTGTGCTGAAAACATACAGCGAGAATCTGAGAGCAAGAACACATTTGTACTGCGAAATTTTCTCTAAGAGGCATAAAAGAGCCTGTTGTGAGTTATTTTGGAGAAGAATTCTTACTTGAGATTAAACACTACAATTGTTACATATATTATATCAACATCCATCTAGTGGATTGGTAGGACCCCTCCGATATAGTCATAAATTTCCCGCGTAGGATCATTTTATTTACCTTATTCAAAGGATTCCGCATCACCCATGTTGTTGACAATGCTACTCTACTCTATATACAACACAATGCTCCCCTTTACATTTATTTCATTCGTGTGTTTTTGACTTATTGTAATGTACCCCTTGCTGATCCTAAGTTTGTAGAATACCAACTTAGATTAGACAAGGTAGCTAAATTTGGCATAAAAATGATAGAATATAATATATATAATATATATATAATCAAGTATTTATCATAATATGATAACTCTCTATAAATATATCTATATAATAATTTAATATATATATTAATATCTATATATCAACTACTTATTACATTTATCGGATAAAATTTTAAGTTGGATTAAACTATCTTTTATTATCCCCTCGTATTTCTAATACCGTATGGCGATTGTAGTTATAATAAATTCCGCTACGAACTACAGGCTTCGTTCGTTACTAACTTCGATATATCCAATCGGAAACACGCCAGAGAAAATTATTATTTCATGGTATCATCGCACCCAACCGAGTTTAGGTTCACTCTCACTCTGACAATTCGATTGCCCCCGCTGTCCTCTTCTTTTTCTATTTCTTTTGCGATCGTATCATCTTCTTTTAGTTTGTCTAGTCACACAGTCCTTGTATTTACTTTAGCCTAATGATAAGGACGCAAGTCGTACAAGCAATTAATCCGGCTTACTACGTGGTCACTATAACTACCATAGAATTATATTCCTCATCGTTCTTGATTAGCGGGCACGGAGTATAAAATTGGTAGCTACCCTTCCGGTTGTTCAAGCTTCGATGGTGTCGTTGCACTTTCTCCCTCGCATCTCGCACATATGTAGTCCCGATGAAAGAATACTACTCGCTACTAACTCACCACCGCTCCGCTAAAGGATACTACCCGCTACGGCTCTTGGCACGTCTTGATGATAATTGTTCGTCAATCGGTCCTATGTACAGGAACCTATTTATCTCATGATCTTGCTTGTTAATTTCCGTTTCTTCGAGCCTCTGACGACAAAGCCATTGCATCGCGATGAATTAGACTATGAACAATCGTCTCTCATATACAAACAAAGCTACTCGAGCTGAAATCTTGATTTCCCTAGTTCACAACACTTACTAGAACAGTTTGACTGGAGTAAAAGCGTATTGTTCTCTTGGCCTTAACCCAAACGTTGCCGACTAATCTATGACCGAATGTCGGCGACCTACCGATTTTCAGAGTACACTCCGTACACAATGGGCACTTAACCAATTATCAATAGGCTCTCACGGAGGAGTAGCAAGCGGATTTTCGTTACCTCTGTTGGCCCATTTAAAGCCTACTTTCCATCGTTTTACTGATGACGCCCTGCTTTGATTGGAGGAACAGAGCAACGCGTCTGATCTGGCTGCCACGAATATCATGTGCCCCAACGAGCAAAGACAGCCCATGTCGTGCAAGACCTTCTGCTCCTTGTTGGTGGACCACTCTCCTACTGAGTGGTGGTGGCGGATGGTAATCTCGCATGTGGCCGCAGGATTTATGAGGCAAAAGGAGAGGCGGCGAGTGGGCAGAGGCAGAGGGAGGCTCTGCACCGGTAAAAACTCCAGACATACATATCAGCCCCAAAACAATCTTCCAGCAGAGCTCGTAACAACAGCTCAACATCCTCGACTTCTCTCTCATTCGAATTTTAATTCCCACCAAGACTTTGGGCGCAGCACCAAAGCAGTTTGGGCCTGCTCCTTTTGGGCCTTGGTCCTTCTTCAAGTTTGGGGTCACCGTGGGCTTATTGGCCATGGGCTGCACCTTCTTGCCTTATTCCAATGCAATCCATGAGACATCAGCCCTCTCGACCCCAGTTCTGCTCAGCCCATTCTGGTCTCCCTATTGCTCGAACCCATTTTCTGCTACTCCGGGTATTTTACAAGGGGCCTTCGTCGCCAGAAACTTACCCTGTGGAGTCTCCTGTCCAATCTGGATACATGCCTGACACCAATATCGATCAAAGCAATGTACACGTATGTTTTGGCCGACCCTAATTACTACAATGGATACGGGTGCTACTTCTCACATGACTCCTCCGAGGTCTTTATTTTCTCCCCTATTTTAATTGAGTATCATAATTCGTGACTTCTCTGTTATTGTTGGTGATGGTAGCAAAACTTCCCAATTAAGTTATGGTCCTACTACTTTCTATCGCCACCTCTGGTCAACTCAAAAAGTATTCTGGGCATGTTGTGCCTCACATATGAAAAAATTTATTTCTGTTCGCAAATTCACTTCTTTCGAAATCAAGTGTTCTGTTGTAATTTGATCCTTATCGGCTTTATCTGCCTGACGGTTTGCAGACGGGGAAGCCTTCTAGTGAGATGTAACCGTCATGGTGATCTACTTATCCCTCTCAAATAATAGCTCGCCAGTTTCTTCGACTTCTCTGTAGCTTTTTTGTCGTCTTTTCTCTCAATCTTTGGCTTCCTCGTTTAGGTCACCGGGCATGTTATTTTAAATCTTTGCGTCTAGTGGGTGCAATTAATTGCTCAAGAATGTTTGTCTGGACCACTGTATTCTTGCTTTTGGAAACTTAATGAAACTCCTTTTTTTGATGTTTCATCTCGTACTTCTATTGCTTTTGATATCATTCATAGTGATTTATGTGCCGTCTCCTTCCTTCTGTGAGTTTCTCAGGGTCATAAATAATTATGTACTGTTTACTTGATAATTTCAACTAACTTTTTTTGTGGACTTTTCCAATTTCTGGCAAAATCCAAGGTTATGATTTATTTTATTCGAATTCGTCATATATTAACACTCAATTCGACGAGCAGTAAACGCTTTCCAATGTGGATAATGTCGCTGAATTCCGTAAAACGAAACCCTTTCACATAAATTTTTGTGCGAATTATGGGATGTTTGGGGTTTGGGGGGGTTATTCGCTTTCTTGTCCACCACTTCTCCCTTCACAAATGGCAAAGCCGACGCAAATCAAACAATCAAATATATTGTCGTAACGTTCTTGCTCATGCTTTTCCTTCCGCCTTCCTTTTTGGCATCATGCGCTAGCACATTGGCTCTATCTTCATAATATTTTCCCTAAAAAATTCTCAAGCTATAATTCTCCCTCAATTTTATACAAGGAAACGAACTCCCGATTAATTTCTTCTCCTTCGTGTTTTTGTTGCTTGTGTTTTCCTGCTATTTACTAGTTCCAAAATACACAACTTCAGTCTCGTCCATCTTGTTTGTTTTTTAGCTATCGTTGAATCATCGGAGAGTTTCAAGGTGTTATGATTTGTCCAAGTGGAAATTATTTATAATGCTAACATGTTATGGTGGTTGGATTGAAACGGTTTTTCCTTTCTCTAAATATATAGCTCCGTCATCAATTCGTATATTTCTGGGTGAGTTTGATTCTTTTCTTGCAATACCCACTTGTTCGTGAGCTCTTGCACTCATTTGGACCTTTCTGGTCAGCCGCTCGAATACTCACGCCAATGGGCCTCTCCCTCTAAGTCCAGTTGCATTGTCAGCCGCTGTCTTCCCTCCCAGTTGGGCCGCAACAAGCTGGGCCTGCGCTCCCTCTCCTTCCAGCACAGCCGTTCCATTCCATTACACATCTGGCTAAGCTTCCTTCCGCCCATTCTAACCACTGGATTGGTACTTTTTACTGTCTACCTCCACGTGGCAATCCCACTAAAACCTCAATTCCTTCCTCACAAGCTTCTCTTCCTCCTCCTATACCTAGTCACCCCATGACTACAGGGGTAAACATGCATTTCGAAGCCGAATCCTAAATATCATGCTTTCCATGCGTTCGTACCGCCATCTCTCTCGATTCCTAAAAATCCTGTTCACGGAACCCTGCCTAAGGAAGGTTTGCTTTCAGGAAGATAGATGCTCTTATTGAAAAATGGTACTCGGGTGTTGGTTCAGAGACCCACCTAATGCAAATATATTCGCTCTTTGTGGGATATTTCCGGCATAAATAAAGAAAATCCGATTGGTTCGCGTGTTGAACGAATAATAAGGTCTCGTATTGGTCGTGATTAAGATCGCTAGGGTAAGATTGTTGTGAGTCCTTAGTCTCGTTTGTTAAACACCTGCTTCTCTATCGTATGGTTCTCCACAATTGCTTATCTTAAGTCTTTGTCGTAATGCTCATCAGGTTTGGAATGTGAAAAAATGCTTTTCTTCATGGTTAATTTAGATGAGAACAGTTTTAAGTTGTAATTCAACCATTAGGGATTCGGGATGCTAACCTTGCTAAATTCATGTCGTGTCTTCCCTCCGTAAGTCTCTCATATACGCGTTGAAAACGTGTCCAC
The DNA here is from genome assembly GCA_008642245.1 of Bassia scoparia. Lineage (NCBI taxonomy): Eukaryota > Viridiplantae > Streptophyta > Magnoliopsida > Caryophyllales > Amaranthaceae > Bassia > Bassia scoparia. The sequence continues at coordinate 20,658 of SNQN01003189.1, forward strand.
GTGGCTTGTAATCATCGCTTATTCCTCACCTTTGTCGAATCTACTGGCTTTGTAACATAGTAATTAGAAGCAAATCACTATTTATTTATGCATCATTCGGACCTAATCTGTGCTATATCCTACTTCTGTTATGGTTATGTACTGTCAATAAACGTTTCCCTCTGAGTTCCCGCTCGTCTGCAAAATTATTACTCACATCTCTAGTTCTGAAGTTGGCAATCGAAAAGACTTTGGTGGACTCAGTTTTTTATGGAGTATTGTATGTCTCTAGACGGCCCGTGGTTTTTTTCTCTCTCCAGCAGAATTACGCTCGGAAATTCATTCCAGATACGTGCCGGACATGTCTATTGCGGTAAAGCCCTCTTGGCTACTACCTTTGACTTCCAAGGGGAAAATTTGAAGTTCTCCTTGATAGCACTCCTTATGCTGATCTCCGACTCTTTATCGTCGCCTGTTGGTTTGGGCTACTTCAGTTATTTGATCGTTTACCTCGTCCGGACATCATCTTTATTCGGTGCAACAAGTTGTTTGTTTACGCTGCCCCCTATGGTTTACTCATAATGAATGCTTTGAAGGTCTTATCCGTATCTTTCAGGGTAACTTTCTGCTCTGGTTTGCATTTGTACGTTCATAATCTACCTCTCTCTCTATTGTCCTCTACTACACCGATGCTCGATTGGGGTGGATCCGTCCGATACTCCGTCGTTCCTATACTTCAGGTTGATTTGCGTTGGTTTCCATGGGCACCAACTTGATAATTCCTGGGTCTCGAACGCCAAGCCTACTACTTGTCCAATACGAGTGTCGGAGGCCGATAAAGGGGTGGTGTGCGAACGTATTTTCTGAAATCAACTGCTGGATACCGGAATTTATTTACTTGATACTGCAATGTTCCCATTTCGAAAGCGACTCATGGTGGGTAGTTGTGATAAATGTTTAGTGGCACTATTTGTCAAGGTACAAATTCTGTGCACATCAGCGAACAAAGCATATTGAAATGGATTCAATTTTGTTCGGAAAAGGGTACAAGAAGGCGAAGGTCGCATTTCCGCATGTTCCCTTCCTCCGCTATAGAATATGCTACATTTTTCACCCAAAGTCTACCTCGGGTTTTATTTGATGAATTTTACGTCTCAGTCTCCTAAACGTTCGATGTTCCTCCGTTTCGACTGCAGGGGTGTTGAAATAGAAATATATATTATATATATAACTATATATTATATATATATATATAATATATATATCTTATTTATATAAATATTTATTTATTGTATTATATTTATTTATGTAATATTAGATTGGTTAATGTCTTTTTATATCCTCTATTATTTTAGGTATTGTTGTATTATCTAAATTACCCTAGAATAGTTGTGTATATATATTCGATTATTATAAATGAAAACACCATGACAAATATTCTTTCAAAAAAATTGGCGCCCATCGTGGGGCTATACCTAGGTTTTCTTCTTTTCATCATAAAAAATGGTAGTAAGTAGTAGGAACATGGAGTCTAGAAAGCCACAACTAGGCCAGAGTCTTAATTAGGAACACTTCTCAACCATGCAGGACCTGGAAGACGAAAAAACTTCCAGCGATTCAAATGATGATCTATAGATGTGGGAGAAAGATAAAGAAAAGAAGAACGCGAAAAGTAATGAAAAAGAAAGTGAGAAAGACCAAGATCCAGGTGCTAGGAAGATGGCTATCCTAGAGGCTCAGAATAGAAAGATCCTGAAAAACCAATCTACTCGGAGRTGCTACCCCGTCAAAATAATAGAAGCCAAAAATGGTTATGACCAATCCCCATTTGTATATGAAATCGTGCGTGCCAAGATCACGAAGAAGTTACACTTTCCTCCCACTACTTATCATGTGGACCACTTGGCCCAATAAAAGAAAAGAATGTGACAGCTATTCATCCCGTCGAACCAAATGGAAGCTATAATGTGAAAAATCTGAAAATCCTTTGGACCTACCCTCCGGGCACTCGCATTGCAATGATTGATCAACCTGAATTCATGATCTATATATAGTTAATTTTGCTAATATGGTGAACAAGTTCCATCAAAAATTCGCTAGTAGCCATGGCTTGAAGAAACAATCTAATGACCTCTACCACGTAACCCAGATGTCCAATGAGACTATTAGGAACTACTTGGAGCAATTCACTAAGGAGATGATCCACATACAAAACCTCGACAAGCCCACTGCCATAATTTTGGAGCCCACGAACAATAAATCGAGTAAACGACAAAACGTTTGTAAGGGGCACTACGCTAGGTATTTGGGGCCGAAAATTTTGAATAGTTGTCCCTCATCACCCTCAAGATGAGGGAGAAATTTTGGGAAAACCAAGCCGGGTCATCGAGACGTCTTTTTTGCCTAAAAACGTTAATCGAGTCTCCATCATTTTTTTTTTAAATATTGTTGAAATTTTCACCATGGATTTATATGATAATATGATGAATCCAACGATGATTTAGGGCCCAAATAAGTCTATACAGGGACTCTCGAGTCCACGAACGACAAATTGACAAAACACACCTACCAAAAGGCTCGTGGGAGGCACTTTACTTGGAATTTAGGGCCGAAACTATTGGAATAGTCATCCCTCATCACCCTCAAGGTGTGGGAGAAATTTCGGGCAAAACCCAACCGGGTCATCGAGAAACCTTTTATTGACGAAAAACGTGTATAATTCATCACGAAAATGAGGTCTCCGGAAAACTTTCGGAAAAATTACAGAAATTTTTACCATGATTTCATATGATAGTATGATGAACCCAAGGATAATTTGGGGCCCTAATGAGCCTATACGGGCGACTTTTGGAGCCTGCGAACAACAAACCGACTAAACACCAAAACGTTTGTATGGGGAACTACGCTCGGCATTTGGGTCCGTAACTATTGGAATAGTACTTACTCAACACCCTCAATATGTGGGAGAAATTACGGGCAAAACCAAGCCGGGTACCGAGACGTCGTTTTTTGCCCGAAAAAACGTGGATTATACATCACGAAAATGAGGTCTCCAAAAAGTTTTTTGAAAAATTCACAAAAAATTTACCATGTGTTTATATGATAATAAGATGAACCCCAAGATAATAATTTGGGGCCCAAATGAGTCTATACGGAGACTTTGGAGTCCGCAAATGACAAATCGACAAAATGCCAAAAGACTCGTAGGAGGCACTATGCTTACTATTTGGGGCCGAAATTTTTGGAATAGCCATCCCTCGTCACCCTCAAGGTATGGGAGAAATTTCGGGAAAAACCGAGTCGGGTCATCGAGTAACCTTTTTTAGGCGAAAAAACGTGTATTACATCAAGAAAATGAAATCTCCGGAAAATTTCGGTAAAATTTCAGAAATTTCACCATGGTTTCATTTGATAATATGATGAACCCAAGGATAATTTGGGGCCGAAATGAGTCTATATGGGGGACTTTTGGAGCCTGCGAACGTAAAAAAACCGACTAAAGGCCAAAACGTTCATAGGGGGCACTATGCTCATTATTTGGTGCGGAAATTTTCAAAATAGTTTTCCCTCATCATCCTCAAGGTATGGAAGAAATTTCGAGCAAAACCAAGTCGGGTCACCGAAACGTTGGTTTTTGAGCGAAAAACGTGGATTATACATTATGAAAATGAGGTCTTTAGAAAAAAATTGAAAAATTGCCGAAAATTTTATCATGGGTTCTTATGATGATATGATGAACCAAAGATAATTTGAGGCCTAAATGAATCTATACGGGGGGGACTTTCGAGCCCGCGAACGACATATTGACAAAACGCCAAAAGGCTCGTAGGAGGCACTATGCTTGGTATTAAGGGCTGAAACTTTTGGAATAGTCATCCCTCATAACCCTCAAGGTGTGGGCGAAATTTCGGACAAAATAGAGTCGGGTCACTGAAAAATCGTTTTTTGGGCGAAAACGTGTATCACGAAAATGATGCCTCAGGAAAAAATTTCAGAAAAATTACCGCCACCACAACCCAACAACCAGGGCCACCGCAAGCAACTCAACCAGAAATGGGTGGTCTACCACCCACGAATTGAACCACCACACCACGAATTTGCCCCTACCACCCACAAATCTCTCTTCCTCATCAACGAATGGAACCATCACCCACGAATTCACCCCCACCATCTACGAATCTTTCTTCCTCGCCAACGAAGAACAAACGAATTGCTAAGCTAGTGTAATGAAACCTTGATTTCTAATCGAAGAACCCTACTATTTGGGTATAGGCGACGACAACGGCTGGGGGCTGGTGGCATCGACGCGAAACAAGGGTGGTGGTTGGCATGGGTGTTGATTGGCGAAGAACTCTAATTTCTCTAAAACAGGGGTCGAAGGACCCTAATTTCGTGTTGGTTGTGCCTTGGTGGTTGTTGGGAGGTCGCATGGTTGCTGCAAGGGTGGTTGGTTGAGTGAGGCTCYAGGTTGTGGTTGGGTGGGTCATGAGAAACAGAGGAGTGAGAAACATGGTCGGTGGGTGGCGCGGATGTGGGGTGGGTAGGGGCGGTGGTTATGGTGGCTGGGTTGCTGGGGATCTTAGTGAGGGAGGAGAGAGAAAGGGGTGATTGGGTGGTTTGGGGTCTAATTAGCCATAAGGTTTAACTTTGGCTCATCATGTGTAATAAGTAAAAAACTATGGTCCATGGTGTAGAATTAGCAAAATTTAGTTGTCGCCGTATATAAAAAACAATACCACCGTGCCACTCTATAGAATTTCCCAATTATTTGATGTCTCCAAGTTGCAAAGTTCAATATATATACCCCATTAACAAAACAATGTTACCATAAGTTGCACAGAATCCTCTCTATTTTCAATTTTGGGCAAAGTTGAGTAACCAAATTTGCACTTATCTCCTTAAACAATGGTTGGGTTTAGAGGATTTTTTTTCCACAGTGAAAAGAGTCCATAAAAGAATTCATCATAGCCAAAATGGATGAAGATAAAAGAGGATACATGAAATCAATTAAGGGGCAAATGTAGCAACAAAATCACCCCCGTTTCATATAACAATATTCTCTTTTGAAGCAACAGCATTGACATTAGAAATTAATCAATCTTCAAGGAACAATACATGTGTCTAGTAGCATAGAAACTCGAATAGAAGCCAACAGGACCAATTAGCAGGAAAAATGAACCCGAACTAATAAGCATGTGGCCAATACATAGGAACATCGGAACTGGCTTTGTTGTTTTCAGACGGCCTGCAATGAAATAAGTGGAATACAGGAAAAGGAAAACTCCTGATAAACCGGATGATAAATGACGTCCACCATCACCTGAAGTCCTCGCGACAGAGCTGAAAGTAGCAGAGAATGATGGAAGCACCAGCACAAGTTGTAAGAAAGGTGAGAACAACCCAGAACTAGAAGCTCTGAATGTGATAAAACTGATGAAACCAGATAGCAACAAGAATATCCACCAGTTCATAGATGACAGTCCCAAATGGTAGAATTCCTCCTGCAAGAATGCAAATGACTAGTCTTTTGTAAAATGGTTGTTTAGAGACCGTTTTTGGGATTTCACTAGTTCGTAGAGGAAATTTGCTTTCGTGTTTTGCCATTCTTCCAGTGAAAACAAGGGGTGTTGAACTTCCAAACTACAAAAGAGTTTTACTAAACAGTAGCTCAGGTGGAAGAGCACTTGACGATTTCTGACTGTAGGTAAGAAAATGTAAGGTGATGAGAACGACGGCTGCTCGTCCTGGCAACATGAATGCAGTTTTTGATAGTTTTAAGAATATGGAAATAAAGAAACGTAATTCTCATTCATATAATAAACTAAAACAATCAGAAAATTTAAATAGACTTCAAAATATAAAAAACTACTTCCTATATTTAAGGAGCATTAACTCCACTAATTCCACTAACAAGCTTAAACGTGATTAATTACGTGATAATTCTCTTGACTCTGACTAAGTAAAAACAAGTACAAACTACTTCCTAGAATATAGCTTCTATTATTTTGAATCACACTCCAACACACCCCCTTGATTCAAAATCTCACACATGGGCTCAATTTCAACGACCATTTGCGACAATGGACTTTGACTTCAACTCGACAAGCTTGACATTCGTACTTTGTTTTGCGATGCACATAATCACCACCTATGCCTTCATTGATGCACTTCTCATAAAAAAACTCCTTGTTGATGCACATTATCACCAATCACTATTCAATGGAGCACATCTCTCCATGGTGCACTGCTCACCCATAACTTTAGAATAAATTTTCTTCTATGGCCACTTGTGACATATCTTCTTTGTTATCAATTTTAGACCTGCAATTTTTAGCAACATGCCCAAATTTTTGACATTTGAAACATTTTGGCTTTCCCTTATGCCAACAATCTTTTTCATCATGACCAATCTTGTGACAATTGGTGCATTGGAGGGACTTTGCTTTCCCCTTTTGAGACTTTGTATAAAAAGCTTTTTCACTCTTATTTTCATCATCTTCATTTCTCATGATCCTCCTTTGGTCCACAGCATGGAACGAATTGATCAATTCTGAAAAATTCAATTTGGACAAATCTTTAGTATCTTCAAGAGAAGAAATTTTACCTTCATACTTTTTTGGAAGAGTAACAAGTAGCTGCTAGGAATCATATCAGAATTGAAATAACAAAGTAGTAAAACAAATTAAGAGAAATGATAGAGCCAAAGGAATGCAGATAGCTTTGATCGATAATCCTTCTTTCGAGAGGAAGGTCTCTCCCACAAAAGAAAAAATGCAGAGAAGGAAATTCTCCTATTACATCCAACATACCAATTACATCCTCTGACTACTTGATTTATAGAGAAAACGACTTGCTAAACAAGAAACAAAATAATTAATTAAAGCATAACATAAAGTAATTAAAGCATAACAAAAAGCATAACAGAATTAATAAGGAACAGACGCAATTGCCCCTTAACCAACTGCATTTCCCACTCTCCTTCGTGAATAAGTAAATAATATCGGTGGTTGTGGCAAATTCCTTGCATTACCCGCCGCCCAAACAGCCACCTTGTCCTCAAGGTGGAAGGATGGAAACCTGAGCTTGAGTGCCTCATAATCCTCCCAAGTGGCTTCATAAGGAGGAAGGTGTTTCCATTTGATGAGCACATCCAACCCCAAAGAAACTGATGTCCTCTGCCTAACCCCCAACAGCTCTTCCGGCTCCACATCAAACACCAAATCTGAAGTAATCTGAGAAGGCAGAGGTGATGAAACCTGAGTAGGCCCAATAGCCCGTCGCAGCTAAGATATGTGGAAGAATGGATGAATTGTTGTGGTAGCAGGGAGTTGAAGTCTATAAGCTACTTCCCCAATGCGAGCTTCGACCTTGAATGGCCCATAGAACCTTGGTGAGAGCTTCTCACTAGCACGCTTTGCCAAAGAATTTTGGCGATAAGGCTGCAATTTCAGGTAGACCATGTCTCCTGTCACAAAAGCCCCTTCCTTTCTCCGTTTGTTTTCATATTGTCGCATATAGGCCTGGGCTTGAAGGAGATGAAACTTGATATCATCTAAAATTGCATCACGCTCTTGAAGTTGTTCCTCTACTGAACAGACAGCCGTAGACCCAGAAATAAAGCGAGCCAAACGAGGAGGATCCCTGCCATATAACACCTTGAAGGGTGAATATTTCAAAGCCGAATGAGTTGCCGTATTGTAGCTATATTCTGCCCACGCAAGCCAGTGGGACCAAGTCTTAGGTTTCCCATTGATGAAACATCGAAGATAAGCTTCAAGCCCCTTGTTAACTACCTCAGTGTTCCCATCCGATTGAGGATGATAAGAAGTGCTTCGACACAAAGAGGTTCCTTGCAATTTGAATAACTCCTTCCAAAATAGGCTAGTGAATACCTTATCACGGTCACTGACAATTGACTCCGGAAAGCCATGAAGACGCACAACCTCTTTCATGAATATTTGAGCAACCATAGGGGCGGAGAAAGGGTGTTTGAGCGGAATGAAGTGAGCATACTTCGAAAGACGATCCACCACCACTAGGACCGTGTCCCGCCCATTTGACTTCGGAAGAGCCTCAACAAAGTCCATGGAAACTGCCTCCCACACCTGAGTCGGAACAACCAAGGGCTGAAATAGCCCCATAGGACTGACAGTGGCAGCCTTCTGTTGCTGGCACACTGAACACTGTTGCACATATGCCATAATATCCTTTCGCATCCCCGGCCAAAACCATTCGGCGGCTATGTGCATATAAGTGTGAAAGTCACCCCCGTGTCCCCCCGTAGGAGAGTCATGATACTCCCAAAGTAAGGTCTTTCGAATCTCAGCATCACGAGGGACAACCACTCGGTCTTTATACAACAAGCTTTCACCATTCCAAACAAACCCCTTGAGTGGTGGCTTTCCCGATTTCACTTCTCTGATAAAGTCTTGGATCCATTTGTCTTGTTGAATTTTGGTTCGAATGGAGCTCCAATTGATCCTACTCGTGGCAATGAGAGCATTACACTCCCCCATGTTTGGGTCAAATTCCCGAGATAAGGCATCCGCCACAATGTTGGCTTTCCCGGGCTTATAGATGATGTCAAAGTTATAACCCAGTAACTTACCGACCCATTTCTGGTACGCAGCCTCGACTTCCCTTTGTTCAAGTAGGAACCGTAAACTTTTTTGATCCGTCCTTACTTCGAATTGACGCCCCAAAAGGTAATGCCTCCATTTCTGAATAGCTAACACAATAGCCATCAACTCCTTCTCGTAAATTGGCTTGCTTCTAGCTTGCACACCCAATTTCTTGCTAAAATAGGCCACGGGATGACCTTGTTGGAGCAAGACTGCCCCCAAGCCATGGCCGGATGCATCGGCCTCAATTGTGAACTTTTGAGTAAAATCGGGCATAGCCAAAATGGGAGCCTGGACCATGGCCTGTTTAAGAATCTCGAATGCCTCCGTAGCCTCCTTATTCCAAGCAAAACTATCCTTCCTCAACTGATCCGTCAATGGATAAGCAATTGTGGCATACCCTTTTATGAACTTGCGGTAATATCCCGTCAAACCCAAGAAACCCCACAACTCCCGTATGTTCGTTGGAAGTGGCCACTCCAAAATTGCTTGTACCTTGGAACGGTCCATAGCCACCCCATTGGACGATATTGTATGTCCGAGATATGCTACCTCGGCTTTAGCGAACTCACACTTCTTTGCATTGGCATACATCTGATGTTTGCGAAGTTCCCATAAAACCTTAGTGAGATGTTTGGCATGCTGCTCCAGTGAGGTACTATATACCAAGATGTCGTCGAAGAATACTAATAAAAACTTGCGCAAATATGGTCGAAATATGTCATTCATGAGACTCTGAAATGTGGCCGGTGCATTAGTCAATCCAAACGGCATCACGAGGAACTCATAATGTCCGTCGTGAGTGCGAAAAGCCGTTTTAGGCACGTCCGATTCCTTTACCCGTATTTGGTGATACCCTGCTTTCAAGTCTAATTTCGAAAAAATTTTGGCTCCATACAATTCATCTAACAACTCATCAATAATGGGTATTGGGTATTTATCAGGAACGGTTACCTTATTGAGGGCCCGATAGTCAACGCAAAAACGACACGACCCATCACGCTTCTTGACTAGCAGAACTGGACTCGAAAAGGCACTCGTCGAAGGTTGAATCAGTCCTGCCTTCAACATGTCTCCCACTAACCGTTCTATCTCATCCTTCTGAAACTGAGGGTAGCGATAAGGCCTTACGCTCACCGGATTGGTCCCCTCCTTCAAGTGAATGGCATGATCGATTGCTCGTCTTGGAGGAAGCTCCTGTGGAGTGCTAAACACCCCTGCAAACTGTCGGAGCACTGGCTGAATTATAGGGGAAAGTTCCTCCCAATTATCCGAGCCTTCCATCTCTCCCTCCATCTTGCTACACTCCACCAAAAATCCACCACCCTCTTTTTGTATGTTCCGAATCATGGCCTTCAAAGAGATACTGGTCCGACCCAAGGAGGGATCACCTCGTAAGGTGTGAGTGGTACCATTCAACTGGAACTTAATTACTTGTGTCTTCCAATTGGTTGTGATAGTGCCTAGCTTCTTGAGCCATTGAATCCCCAATATCAAATCGGAGTTCCCAAGAGGAAGAGATAGAAAATCCTCCACGACCGTGACCTCCGGAAGATGTAGGACCACCGCCTTGCACTCCCCATCACCCTGAACTGCTTCCCCGGTTCCCAAAGTCACTCCAAAACGATGACCCGTTTGCACCTCCAGTCCCAACCGGCCAATGACAGGTGTGGATATAAAATTGTGGGTTGCACCTGGATCAATCATCACCACTACTTCCTGATTGTTCACCGTACCTCTAAGCTTCAAGGTCTTGGGATTGGTCAAACCCATGACTGAATTTAAAGATACCCCAGCTAAGTTTCTCTCTGCCGCCTCCTTTGCCACGCAACCGTCCCCTGACTGGGCCTCGATGTGGTTGAATTCCTCGTCACCAGCCACCTCCTCCTCAACCCCTTCATCCTCCGTGTCGTCCACCAACAAAACGCTCAATTCCCGCCGTTTACAACGGTGATTGATAGACCATTTTTCGTCACAACGGAAACAAAGCCCCTTTTCTCTCTTCGCCTGAACCTCCTTTTCCGACAAACGTTTGAATTCTCCCCCTGGTCGAATTGGCAATGACGATGTCGTATTAGTCAATCTCTTCTGGAAGTTACTCGAAGTGTTTTGTGTTTGGAAATGAGGTTTGATTGTATTTGCTGAATTGGAATTATTTGGACCCTTCCAGTAATCCGGTCCTGGGCTGGTGTTATTTGGGCTTCTCTAGTGGGCTGGCCCAACCAACCTCTTACTGGACTTCAGTTTTTCCTCCACTCTCAAGGATATCTCCATCGCATGGTCCAGATTCAACGGGTCCATTAAGCGAACCTCAGCCCGAATCTCCTCTTTAAGCCCATTTACGTACTGGCCCATTGCTATTTCTTCAGGGACCCCTTCTATTGGAGCCAATAACTCCACAAATCGACGTCAGTACTCCATCACACTTTCGGAGGCTTGTTGGTGGCCAAGCCACTGTTCATGCAATGTTCCCGTCGCCGTCGATCGGAATTGATGGAGGAGCATGCCCTTGAGATCTTCCCAACGAGCAAATGGTCGACGCCGGCTCTCCCATTGAAACCACAGCAACACGTCTCCTTCGAGGGCCACCACAGCAGCCTCCACTTTGTCCTCCTCCGACAAGCGGTAAAAACGGAAATATCGTTCGGCGCGTAGGATCCACCCATCTGGGTTCGTCCCATCGAACAGAGATAAGTCTAACTTCTTGATTCGCCAACTTTGACTTGACCCCCCTTCCTGATTGGGTTGTCCTCCCCCTTCACGGCGGCGATACTCACGTTCACCCCTTAACTCAGCCTTGAATCGTTCCTGGTCTTCCCAGATTTGATTCGAGTGGTTCTCTACTTTCGTGGACAGCTCAGATATGTCAGCTCTGAGTTGACGAGCAATTTGCTCAAGTTGTGACGATACCTCACTCGCCACCACCCCTCCTAAATCCTCCCCAGCAAGGTCCAGTAATTGGTTGCGTGTCACCGGAGCCATCTCCGATTAGGGATCGGGTTGCTCTGATACCAAGTTGCTAGGAATCAGATCAGAATTGAAATAACAAAGTAGTAAAACAAATTAAGAGAAATGATAGAGCCAAAGGAATGCAGATAGCTTTGATTGATAATCCTTCTTTCGAGAGGAAGGTCTCTCCCACAAAAGAAAAAATGCAGAGAAGGAAATTCTCCTATTACATCCAACATCCCAATTACATCCTCTGACTACTTGATTTATAGAGAAAACGACTTGCTAAACAAGAAACAAAATAATTAATTAAAGCATAACAGAAAGTAATTAAAGCATAACAGAAAGCATAACAGAATTAATAAGGAACAGACGCAATTGCCCCTTAACCAACTGCGTTTCCCACTCTCCTTCGTGAATAAGTAAATAATATCGGTGGTTGTGGCAAATTCCTTGCAGTAGCTTGTCGATCACTCTTTGGTTGGTAAATTCTCCACCAAGTAGCTTGATTTGGTTGACAGTAGACATCAGCCGACTTCCATACTCCTTGACACCTTCACCACTTTCATACCCATCATCTCAAATTCCCTCTTAAGGTTTAAAATTTGCATGAGTTTTGTTTGATGGTTTCCTTCATACTCCTCCTTGATTTTTTCCCATGCTTCTTTAGGAGTTTCACAACCCATAATAGTTGTGAAAATTTCTTCTGACACCGCCCCATGTAGACATGAAAGTGCTCTTGGCTTTCGCACTATTTCTTCATCATATTTTTTGATTTGGGTCAGTGTTGGATTTTGTGGAAGAGGAGTTGGATCAATATCACTCTCAATGACATCCCATAAATTCAAAGCCTTGAGATATGATCTCATTTTGATTGCCCATYATTGATAATTTTCACCTTTGAATATGGGAATTGGAAGTGAAAAATTGTTTGAGGAAGACATTGAATTTGTTTTGTGTATGAAAATGAATAACGCTCACTGAAGATCAAGTGGKTCTGATACCATGATAGTTTTAAGAATATGAAAATAAAYAAACGTAATTCTCATTCATATAATAAACTGAAACAATCGGAAAATTTAAATAGACTTCAAAATATAAAAAACTACTTCCTATATTTAAGGAACATTAACTCCACTAATTCTACTAACAAGCTTAAAAGTGATTACATGATAATTCTCTTGACTCTGACTAAGTAAAAACAAGTACAAACTACTTCCTASAATATAGCTTCTATTATTTTGAATCACACTCCAACAGTTTTGAAGGCAATATTTCTCCATTGTTTGCCACRGAAKATTTTGTAAAGTTGAGCTGATGAATACCCAGAAGCATAGCCCATTAATGCCCATAGGAAGAGAATAATTCTCCAAACATCATCCCACTCTGAAGGTAAGATGAATCCTTGGACAGAAAAGATGAATACGACTGTAAGAAACCCAGTTCCAGCAAAGATGCAGAGTAAATCAGAGTTATATTGACGCCTGAAAACATCACCTTGTACGAGTTTCCCCATCCTGTTTCCTCTAGCATAGCTTTTTCGCTGTAATTTGAGATGTCACGATATGTATGAATCGCTAGTATAGACAGTACCCCCAAGACAAAAAGAAGGGTCACTGCATAGCTGATGACCACATAAATATGCATCTTATAAGCTTGAGTTTGATGCCCATGTCGTGTAACTCTCCTGTAAAAGACACGCAGCTATTGTGAAAACCTTGTTTCAACATGACAACAATAAAGGCTCAAGTAAAACAAAGGATGCCCATAATATAGCCTAAGAAAAGATTAAAGTTTATGTGAGGCTTGAGTGAGAAACACAGGTAATGGAAGCTGTGACTACACTGACTAGTGAGGCTCGAGAACTCAGACAGGAATGAACAAATTGATTTGATATGTATCCTGTGCCTATTATGTATCAAACAATGATATGTGTGGATCCAAGTTCATTCAGGCTTGAATGTCAATCTAGTGTACTGTGTAACCATTTCTGTTATTATTCTTATGATGTTACTGATTTCCTACACTCCTACTACCTTTGTTCAACAGAGCTCCCATCTGCAAAATTCTATCGTCGAATGCATTCGAATGTTTCTTACTATTTATGCCAGAATGGATATAGTTATAAACATATATAAGCAATATATACGAGGAACGGAACTCAAACCAGAAGAGTCATTCAACACATTCCACATCATTCATTCCAATAATAATWGACATAAAATGGATTGCTTTATTAGYAAAATCACTTTCAAGGTAAAGTTTCGCAAACTAAAGCACTACATAAAGTTCATTGTTGTGACTTGTGAATGGGACTTATATATATACTTTGATAATAAGTAATTAGAGCACTAAATATTGCTTGGGAAAAAGCCATTAATTATTGTGAATGGAAAACAAGTAAAGAGAGCTTTATTATAAGAGCAAGTTAGCTTGAGTTGGGGTGTTTACTTTATGGTGGTGCCACTAAAGCAACTAATTCTCCCTCAAACATCACATATTCATTTTCATTTTTCAGCAAGCAGTATTAGCAAGTGGGGTGATTGGCTACAGTGAATCCAAGATGACTTGCTGTATAAAACTTCCACATTACTAGATTTGTAATCTTCTTTTCTTCTCACCTAAGTTTGTCTGYTTTTCTAACAGTACTTAAACCCCTCATTCTATAATCCATGATCATCCTAGACTATAAACCTCATAATCTCATATTATTAGCAAAACTATCAATATCTATCATCTGTTAAAGTAATCTAGCTAACCCCTAGAAAATAAGCGATATAAAAATGGGGCACAATCATGCTCATGATTGGGGTGCAGTGTTTATTGCAACAATCTTGTTTGTTCTTCTTTCACCCGGGTTGTTGTTCCAGGTGCCTGGTAGCCAAAGGTGCATTGAGTTCGGGAGCTTTCGTACTGGAGGGGCTTCYATTTTGATCCACGCCCTCCTCTACTTTGGCCTCATTTGTGTCTTCTTGATTGCCCTTGGTATCCATTTGTATTGGGGTTAGAGTTGGATCATACTGCATACCTCCGTCCGGATTTAGCAAGCGCATTAATCATTCATATTARGATTAATTTAGGACAGAGGAAGTATATGATTATTCTTCACTCAAGCAGACCAGTACGTACGAGGATGTTCGCATGTCTTTGATTTTGTTTTACTTTCTTATTGGACTTGAGTTGTTTACAATTTGTTTTGAACTTCAAGCAATGTGATTAATTAACATAATTGAGGAACAACCCTCTTACAAAATTAGACTAATGAATTATCAAGACTGCTSAATCTTTTTATAATTATGTTTTAAGGACTTTTGACTACTAAAATCCTATATAAGAAATCATTTTATTCCTAATTTCTATTTACACCAACACGAAGGCTGTCTTACCCACAGCAGTCTCTAACATTTCATAATAAATCATCATTTCATATATACGGTCGAGTACATTTACAAATGATTGGCAAAGTTTGGTTACTATGAAGGATAATCACTTGGCAGCATGATTACAGGCAAACATTAATCTCAAAAGAAAACTAAGTTGGAGTACCATAACTTACCTGGAAAATAACACCATAAGTAAACACGATCTCTTCGTTATCTTGTACTATTTGAAGATCGGATGAATAGTATGCCTCCTCATCATCATGAATCTCGCAAGTATCTAAAAGAGCCTTTTTATCCCATTTCCCTTCATATCTATGCTTTACACTGGCATCAAAAGATTCAACCTCACTTCATCTATATGGGCATCATACATACGGGTAAGGAAGGAATGAGCTGAAAGCTCGCTAATTATGGCTTCAGAGTGGACTAACCTGTAAGTCAACGTCAAACCCCACGAATACGTGCTGAATCACTATTAGCATTTTATGAACTGTACAGTAAAAAACCAAATGGTTGTATACGTAATAATATAATCTTCATCTTCAGACTGCATGCGAAGAAACAAACGAGTGCTAGCAGTGAAAAAAACTGGATTTATTAATACATGAACAAGCCAAGATTGCCAAAATTATTAGGGAGGTATGCAGTATACTCACACCAGCAAACTGCCCCTTCAAACCCAAATTAAATCCAATGGATAATCATTAGCATCTTCAGATATAGAAATGAATGCGAACAGGTGGATCAGCAACAGGAAGTCATCCAGGACCCTGACACAGCAAACCCATCAGGTGAAGCAGACAACAAAAAAACATACACATTTCAATTTCCAAATCACACGCACACATGAGATCTAGAAATTATTATGTCACAAGTAGACAATGCAAAATATATTTTGAAATCTCAAGTTATACACCAGTTTCGCGTCTTCTGTAATCTTTATAATGCAGCATTAAATTTGTGATTCTACACAATTCACGTTCCACTTGCCAATATTTTAGCAAAGCAGCAAGTAGCATCATATAAGCAGTTACTAAAACAACAGCAATAATATGAAAACTAAATAGTAAACACTGCCAATAAACTAGACAGATTTAATCATATGAAATAGCAATGTTTTTGCTGCAGCAAACCTGAAGATAATCTCGAGGAGAATCACGGAATCTGAAGAACGAGAAGCAGCTCCCAAAATCAATGTGGGATATAAGTAGCACACACAATGCCAGCAATATTGTCACTGTTGTAATCATTTTTCCATTCATCCATGGAGTAGCCTCAACCCTCAACGGCTCAATGTGAGCAAACAGTGACAGATAGATGTATTAAGCAATATTTTTGAATTGAGTCAACAATCAGGAAAACAAATGCTTTATTTTGTACGTGTTTATACTGAGCGAAGTACAGATAGATAGAAATTTAATAATGAATGAATTAATGAAATCATTGATATGAATCAAGCAGGAAATTGCTAAACATCTTCCCTTCCTCACTTTCAATCTCCGCATGATCTACGAGGATCAGAGCGCTAAAGAAGGGATTAAATGGATGGTGTTTCAGGTTAAAGAGTGAAGACACTCATACCGAATTACGGGAAAAGTATGGCTTGAGTCATTTGAAGCGTTGAGGATCACAAAAGAGAGGGGAGGAACAATGAGCAAAACATTGATCAGTAAACAAAGAGCTTGATACTTACAATTGACAGTTAGTTGTACTAAAAACGAAACAAAAAGAAAACGAAGACAATAACAAAAGTGTTGAAGTTGTACTTGTACTATAATGCATAGGAGTAAATTCAACATTGTTTTGGTATTAACATCAAGTACATTTATGGTWTCTAACAATAAAGAAACAGCAATGATGAATAAAAGATTTGAGGATACTGTCATTACAAAATCGATAGAAAGAAAAATACAAGATCCTTTAACAATCTATATCGGAATTGGCCTTTTGAATAATTCTGTAATTGTGCATCACGATCCCCTCTCGACTTTTACGATCTAACAAAGTACACAAGAATCACTAATTCTGAGAAGAATGTGGCTATTTTTGTGACGGTGGGAAAATTTGCTCACCAACCTAATGAGGTATGATCATACTCAGTCGATCTTCACAGAAGAGTAGATGAGCCTCGTAAACCAGAAGCATGCGAAGAACCCAATAGTACCGGTAAGCACAAAGAATGCATATGATGCAATCAACATGTACCCAAAGTACAACATTCCAGACACAGGCTTGGTTATTTCAAGCTTGGTGAAGAAGTAAAATGCGGCATAGAGGAATAGGTAGAGTGCAGAAGAACCTGAAGTCAAGTAAGATCTCCACCACCAGAGATAATCCTCACTGCAGAGCTGGAAGTAGCACAAKACGATGGTGATCTCGGCACAGGTTACTATAAGAATCATGAACACGATAAAGAGAAAGCCAAAGATGTAGTAGTACTGGTTCAACCAGATAGAGGTCAAGATAAAGAAAAGCTCAATGAAAACGGCACCAAATGGAAGTATGCCTCCAATGAGAATTGAGAAGATGGGGTTCATGTACCAGGCTTGCTCAGGGATTTGCCTTGGAATCTTGTTCGTTTTGACGGGATCATCGATCGTCTGCTTCCTGAACCCAAGGTAACTACCAACAAAAACAAGTGGGACCGAGATGCCAAACCACAAAAAGATGAGGGCAAACATTGTCCCGAATGGAACTGCACCTGAGGATTTCTCACCCCAGATGAGAGCATTTAGGACGAAGAAAACAGCAGCTACGGTCCCTGGGAAAAGGAATGCAGTCCTTAAAGCAATTCGCTTCCATTCTGTTCCTTTAAACATTTTGTAAAGTCGGGCAGAGGCATAACCAGCAAAGATACCCATGAAGACCCAAAGAAAGAGCATCGCAGTCATAAGCCCACCACGGTTTGAGGGTGAGAGAAAACCAAGCACGGCAAACATCATTGTAACAACCATCATTCCAAAGCATTGAACCCCAGTTCCAGCATACACACAAAGCAAATCTGAATTAGTTGGAGGCCTAAAAACATCTCCATGTACTAGTTTCCAACCTGTTTCCTCCTGAGCTTCTTCTTGGGTCTCAAGTTCATTGTACTTGGAGATGTCACGGTACAGTGTACGCAACATGATCATTGCAACCATTCCAGAGAGGAAGAGAACAATCATCAATGAGTTGACGATTGAGAACCAATGTATTTGGTCATCACTCATTAGAAGATAGGCATCCCACCTAGAAGCCCACTTGACTTCACTTGCCTACATCYAAAGGGGGTAAAGGTAAATCCTGATAAGTCAATCWAGTAATCTACTAGCCATATTGTTGGAAGTATATGAATAGGGAGACAGCATGAGTAGCAGATCGAACCATGAGATAAAATGGAAAGTTACCTCAAATGAAACATCATATGTAAATATAATTTCTTGCTTATCTTCAACTTCTTGTGGATTACTTGAGCTAGTAACTAAGCGATTTGCATGAGGATCACAAGARGTTAGACGAGTGCTATCACTCCATTCCCCTTCATACTCATGCTTGACACTGAAAGTTACCAAGAAAAGTTGAAAATCAAATAATTATGCATGCAATAAATACTTCATGTGGTGTAACTAATCTGCAAGAAAAAAAGACACATCTCTACAAAAAAAAGTACCTGAAAGGCTTAACCTCAAACCCTACAATCCTTGACGCCTCAGTTTGAAGATCTCTGTGGTACTTCACAGTAAATGACAGGTGGTTGTGGATAAAATACTTTTCCTCCTTAGTCTACAYTCAAAGTTCATAAAGTTAGAAAAAGACATCACAAACTCATAACTATAACAGTMGTATATAATACAAAGAACTAAAGAGAAACGAAGCTCACTCCAGCATATTGCCCCTTAAGCCCAACATAGTAGCCAAGCTGGTATATCGGAGTTGTATCCTGATCCCCTCTCCTTATTGGCATAACCAAAGGAAGGTTATCAAGGATCCTGTACATCAAAGAATGAAGAGCCATGAGAATAATGCAAAACAAAGTTTACATGCACAGGAAAGCAATGTGTGCGAAAAGAGGAAGCAAGATAGAACTTACATATTAACCCTGTATTCATCATCAATTTTCTCTTTAAACTCTTTGGKTGCTTTGGCATCAAGAGTTGTCCGGCAGAGAATGTTGCACATCTGTGGTTCCCGCATTTTGAACTGCAAATGATTCACAGAGAATGGTAAATATCCAAGATAATAGTAAAATCAACTTTTTTTCACTTGCCCCAAATGAAAGGTCTAAAATAAATGAATAACTAACCACATATGGAGAATTTTCGATTCGATCGCCACGAAGAACTTCTCCAAGATTCTCTGCACTYTCAACAATAGTGCTAGGGCGACAATAAGGGATGGAATAGTATGAGTAAGGCAGCTGAGTCTTTATTGATGTCAGCTTATTAACCTTTACCATTAATTGATCACCCTGCATAAGTAAGCACAATAATAAACTGTCATTTAACTAAAATTATGAAGTTATGAATGCCAAGCTAATTCAAAAACTTAAACCTTGTATTTGTATTTGGATAGAAGAAAATGGAGAGAAGAGAAAGGGAGGGGGGCAAGTTCCCTTGTTTGAAAAAAGGTTTGGGGAAAGGAAGGGGAGGGATCCATTTTCCCTCCRTATTTAATAAGTTCAATCCCTCCTAATTTGGAGAGATTTGGAGGGAAAATGGACCATCACTTTCCCCTCCCTTTCTCTTCCCTCCCCTTCCTCCACGGTCTTTGACCTTCTTTTTCTTCTTCCWTTGTAATCCAAACATGATGTAGGTAAATTATATCTTGTATACATCATCAAAAGCAGATGCTTTCTACRTGATACATTTACATGAACAATAACATTTCTCTTAAACATTCAAGGTTATGCAAAAATTAACACTACTTACAATCTAAACACTGGCTGTGTAACAAAAGAATGCTGCCATCAATCAATCAAAAGAATGCAGCTATCAAGTCATAAAATTTGAAGCAAAAAATTTTAGCTTTGTTTACTGCTATAAGCAATTATGTTTATCAAAGTTGAACTTTGACCTTATTCCCCAAAGCATACTTGATGAAATTATGTATGGATTAGAAAGTAAATGAGAGAACTTAATAAAAGGAARGGAAAAATTATTTGCCAAAGTAAACTTTCAAGAGCACACAATGACTTATAAAATGAAACAGAGGAAGTCCTCAATAATCTGCATTTGCACAAGTTCTTCATGCAAAGTTCCTATCAATTGGACCGAGTCTAGCAAACAATAAATGATTTCACAAACCAGCTCATTCAAAGAAACATGGAGCACGATATGGACTAAGTTGTTGTACGGAGTGGACAACTCACAACTAAGTCCACTAAACGTTAAGTATGTCACTGAACAGAATTAAGTCTTACACTGTTTTTCTCTCCTTAAAATATAATTTTAGGCTGATCTGCAGATTCAAAATCATAAATTCATTATCTACTATCCAAAATCGATTCCCCTGAAACCGATTTAATAATTTGAAAACAACACCTTACATTAGCTACATTCTCTACATAATACTCAATGAGCACAGCATAATGGAGAGATCAACAGATGAATTTTTCATTTTTATATCTCATATCTTATCATTGACGTACGATTTAAGAATGTATCACTTTTTCACTTCTCGTTTATTGAATCAAAATTCAAGAGTATATGCCACCGACACAAACAGATCTAACCAAAAGCCAAAAACTTCATTGCAATTCACTCAACGCTTTCTTGCTTAAAGATCACCGACAAAGCTTACAATCGCAAATTCCACTCAATCAATCAAGAAACAAAAAAATAACAAAAAAACGCATCGATCTGAAATGAATAGCAAATTAAACACAGCAAATGAGCAATGCGAAAGCTCTAGATTGATTAACCTATCACTCTATTAATAACAACAGCAAAAACCTAGAAAATCAACCACATTGCATAACGAAATCACATTGAAACATACCAAAATAAAGCTGCAATGAATCAATCAATTAAAAATGCAATCAACTCGTCAAAAAATCACACACAAAAAAAGAGGTTAAAAAGAGGAGAGAGAAACCTTGTCGAAATCCTGAGGAGCGACGCCAGGGAGGTAGAAGGAATGTGCGGCATGGATGAGGAGAACGAGCAAGGTTGCGAAGAGCGCAGATCTTCGAGAAGCACCCATGGCGAATTTAGAGAGAGAGAGAGAGAGAGAGAGAGAGAGAGAGAGAGAGGGGTTTGGGAAGGAGAAGAAGAGAGTGTGAGATCCAGAAAAACGGTATTTATTTGATTTGATTTGATGATCAAAGTAGTCGTATGTATGTATTTCTGTGTCAAATGGAGTTGTGGGGTGTGATTTACTGTAATTAATTAGTTGATTACAACATAAATTTATTGACTTTAAGTGTTAATTACGTTTTGAAAGTTAAGTAAATTGATTTTTTTTTTTCACAATAATTTTTATCTTAAAGAGAAATTCAACCTACATTTTTTTTGAAAAATCCTCAATTATCTCTCCCTGAATTTTTGTAAATTTTAAGCCGACTCCACAAATCTCAAGCTTTCTCAATTGTCTCCTCAAATTTTAATAGTTATCTAAGTTGTATTTTTCTATGATTAATTTGACTTAAATAAGATTAAATCTTAAATAAAAATAATAATAACGATAGCAAAAAAAAAACCCTAAACTACCCCATTCCCACGGCCCGCACCCCACCCTAACCAACCTTCCACCGCCACCCAATCACCACCATTCGCARCCCACTCCACCATTCGAACACCACCACCATTCGTACCCCGCTACCACCGCCATTCTCTCCCCTCTCTCCTCTCATCCGTCATTACCGCCACCTAACCATCACCATTCGAACACCACCACCATTCGCACCCTGCTACCACCGCCATTCTCTCTCCTCTCTCCTCTCATCCGACATTACCGTCACCCCACTACCAACACCATTCTCTATCCTCTATCCCCTCTCCTCTCAATTCTCAATCGCACTACCACAACCCACCTGAATCAACCCACCACCCATCTATATCGAGCCACCGACCCTTGAATCGACCCACCCACATCCCCGAATCGAAGCTCCTCCCTCGAATCAAACCAACACCACTCGATTGAATGTTAATTGTGTCATGGAGGATCGATATGTGTCTTTAATTCTCGTGGCAGCTCAGGTTGTGGTGGGGGTTGCGGTAGAGTGGGGGAATGGGGTGGGGTGGGGTGGGGTGGTGGGAGTGGTTGGGTAGTTTAGGGGTTTTTTTGTTATGTTAAGAGAACCCAATGCAAGGACGAGATGAGAATCGATTCTTAAATCTTATTAGATCGGAAGGAAAAGTTTTAACCACTTGTGTTATCCTTCACTCTCAATTTAACTTACATTTGACGAGTGGACTACTCTCTCAATCTCCCACGTGAATTTGCATGGCTACCTTAATGGACAATATTTTCGTTAGAATTTTTTCATTCTCAGACTTAATCCCGAGACCTTGAAACCCCTTAACCATGTTTATCAGATTTATTTATTTAATTTTATTGAGGCAAATGTTGGTATTTGGCAGTCGTGGTGAAAGTGAAGTACAAGCATCCAATTTAATGGTTTATGAAGATATGATGATCAAATAATGAAAGATGGTGAGTATTAAATATTTAGAGTTGACTCCTCCTAATCAATCATTAACGGACCCAATCGCTTAAAAACAAGGCTAAAAAAGGTTCATAGCCTAACAAAATGTTACTTCAAAAAGTATTTTTTTGTTAATTATTATTACTTGGTATTACATGGTAATTGCTTATGTTATATATATAAATAATTTTTTGGAATTTTCATGGGATACCCTTGAAATTTATGGTATTTCACGTGATGTCCTGAGCATTTTCAAAATTCATGTGGTGCCCATTTTACCAATATCTCTATTATATAAGCCAAGGGGAACAATGGTGTCCCCCTATAAAGTTACATTTTTGCCCTTAGTAAATAAATATAGTTTTGAAAAAATATAAATAAAAATTAATCTACTCAAAGTCAAATTTCCAATTACATGTCAATCAATAAAAGTCAATTAATATAGACACTACTAATTAATGAATTTGGACAATAATATGATTTATAATGAATTTAAACACTAATTAGGTATTTTATCATGAATTTGGATACAAATTATATATCATATAATGAATTTGGACACAAATTATGTAACTTATTATGAATTTTTATAATAGATTGGTTAAAAAATAATTTGCACACTCCACTATATAAAAGTAAAAACACATACAATAATTCACTCTTCATTCTGAAACATTCAAAGATACAATGCTTTTCTACAATGTCAATATGTTTCGTTTATTTTTATTGTAAATGAYCCATAAGTGCAAAATATATATTAATGTATGAGAATCACGTGCATATTTTGATATTTACATTATAAATTTATAGTGTAGTAGTAATTGAATTACCTTTTCATAAATTATGTAATTGACAATGTTACTATTGCTATACGTATGAAAACTACATCTCCATCTATCATTTTATTTACAGTAGTTTTTTCGATCATAATATTTTCATGTTCATTATATTTGTTACAAATTTTTTCAGCTATAAAAAAGTCTTGGGTAATATTTCATAATTCATATATATTACAAAAATGCTATAAATATGAAATTTTCAATGAGTCTTTATAAGTTTTGAGTGTCATATTATGAAACTAACAATAAATTTCTCAATATTGTCTCCCATGCATTTGCAAATTATATGTATGCACGCATCGCGTGCACAAAACGCTAGTAATTCATAAGTAAGGCAAAATGACAATTTTGTTGAATTTTTTTAGATTAAATGATAGGGTTGGAAGATGGAATTTCATGAATAAGTTTGGGTATCAAATGGAACACATGAAAAAATACAAATTGAATGACATTTTTCGTAATTTTAAGACCAAAAAACTCAGATAATGAAATTACCACTTTGTCTTACTTATGAATTATTTTGATAAAATGGGGCACCACATGAAATTTAAAAAATTTTAGGGCACCATGTGAAATATCATAAGTTTCAAGGGTATCCCATAAAAATTCTCATAAGTTTTTATTCCTTTTAAATGCGCTAATCTGTGAATTTATTATCAAGAAAAACTGTAGAAGTATTGTGTGAGTCGGGCTTATACTAACATTAACAATGACAAATGATCAAGCATTAGGTAATTTGACTAATTTTAATCAATTTTTAGGCAACTTTATCTACTTTTCTGGTCATTTTAATTTTGATTTTATTGTACACCGAACGGTCTGGGTAATTTGCATATTATGAGTTTTATATAAGGTAATGTGATACTTCAAAAAAAAAATATAAAGTAATGTGACAGTTTTATCTGTATATGCACATGTTATTTTAACTTATTTTAAATTTAGCATGTTTTGTTAAAGGGAAAGTTAATTTTTGATTATCTAAACTTATTGTTTTTTATAATAGATAAAAAATATGGTGAATAGAGCATACCCACATAGTAAAGAAAACGGGCTATGAGTAATATCAATTAAAATGAAGGATAATTTTTAATTGTATTAGAGCAACTTATTATGCAATAATAGATAAATGTAGAGAAATACTAATAAATATAGGTCAATGTTCTCGTCAACTTATTTGTAATAAGTTTTAGTAAAAATAAGTTCAATCCTTAAGAAATTTATTAAGTTTCATAAAAAATAAGTTTAGTTCAATAGAAATAAGTTCAGTTTAGCAAAAGCCAATTGACGAAAACAAGGTCTTAGGGCATAATGGTAAGCCAATTGACGAAAAACAATGRCTTGTAYCTTACCTTGTTTCATCCTATTTCTAAGTTACAATTGATTTTAAGCTACAAGGTGAAACAATATTGAGCTACTTTGCTATGTAGTTTCAATTTTAAGTAAATTAGCATAAAAATTCATATAAATTGAAAATGAAAAATTAATTAATAAAAATCAACACTTGTCACATTCTAATTGGAGAGAATATTTCAAGCTACCCTGCTTGTTTGAGCAGGGTCTGCTTGAAACCAAGTAGTAGCATGTTACTTTCTCCAATAGTGAGCTACATGTTTGAACATTTTAATAAATTACTAGCAGGTCTTTTTTACTAACCATTGGAGATGCTCTTAGTATAACTTCTACGTAGAGGTGATCAACATTAGCCCGACCCGCCGGCCCGYCCCGGCCCGACCACAAAAAGTGAGGGCTTTGGGCAACGCAAATTCTATTATGATCCCGGGACCATAGTCCTCATCATGGTCTCGGACAAATGTTCATTTACGAAACTAGAAATGTTCATCTCAACATGTAAAATGTTCATTTTCAAGTGTAAATATTCATATCTGAAAATGAACAGTTGTATTTTCGGAAATGAACATTTCTATTTTCGGAAATGAACATTTCTAGTTTCGGAAATGAACATTTGCCTGGGACCACATGATCCCGAGACCATAATAGACCTATTGTTTGGGCAACTAAAAGCATTAATTTTTAGTTCAAAAATCCGACCCGGCCCGCATAAGCCCGCAATGGCCCGCAAAGCCCGTACTTTTGGGCGGGTTTCGGCTATACTTTTTATATACAAGCCCGACCCAACCCGCCCATTTGATCACCTCTACTTCTACGTAGTAACTTATTTTGTAATAATTAAAGTGAACCCATTTGAATATGAACATGCCTTAGAATCAACAGAAATTTTATACCACTCCATAATATAAATAAATAAATAAATAAATAAATAAATAAATAAATGAATAAATAAATAAATAAATAAATAAATAAATAAATAATGATGATGATACCGTTAAATTACTTAGAAATACCAAATACCAACATTTGCCTAATTAAAGTATCTAAAAAATCACGATAAATTAATTTATTAAATTATTATGAAATATTTTATAACGGTCATTAGGGATAAATTTAGCCTAATTTATTAAATCAATTTTTTACCCACTACTCACTAGGATTACTCATAAGGTCATTCTTCATGAATTTAACGTGGCTTAATATTATTAATACCATCTTTTATAAATTAATAAAATTTCTATTACATTCATGATGATAAAAATACTTAACATCAATTTTATGAATAACATTATACTAGTGTCCCACTACTAGAAAAAAGCTCATTATTTAAACTTAATTCTTATTCATTTAAATGTTAAAATATTAAAATCGAGTAAATTTTCCAACTTGGTAATGTCAATTGTAAATACCACCGATTATAATGTACAATTTCAATTTTGAAATACAACGGTTATTCTTTTTTTTTTTTTTTTTTTTTTTTACGAGACATACTCATGATACGTAGTCATATACTCATGGTACGTAGTCAACTGTTATTAAAAACTTGAAGTTACATGGTACATACTACATAGTCATATATATACTCATGTTACAAGATGACAAAGAAGTATATATTGGGGGGAAATAAAACATTAGTTCATTGAAATTCCACATATATTAGTCATATTTAAATAAAATTAAGAGATAAACAAGATTAGTGGGAACTGGGAAGGTAGAATATCATATTGTGGATGGTACATCGACGGGACTAATTACTGGTATTGTAATATTAATATATAAGATTCTACTCTAAATGATGTTGATTGCTCAGCAAGAGGCCAAGATTAACTGATTTAATTAAACCCATGATTGTTACTGTAATTGATTAATTATGTCCTAATTTCATTCTTAAATTTCAGGGTTCAAATTTCAATGTCTTTTTGTGTGTTTTTTAAAATTGTTTTATTATTTTTTTATTCTTACCATGGCTTCAGCCTTCAAGTAATGAAGCTTGTAGGTTATACTTTACTCAAAGCAACTCCATGTTCAAGTTTGGTATTGTGTAAGTAAAAAGTTTTAATACACGATTAATTTTTTAATTTTTGTATTTTTACTATAATGAAGAATAAATAGTTAATTTTTTTACTGAACTAACTAAACAAAACAAATAAAAGATTTTTATCACTGATGGTCCTCAATTTTGACTCTTTCTCAATAGTAGCACCGAGTTTTAAAAAATATGTAAAATAATCATGGATTTTACACTATTAATTAAAAAAATAACCATTTTACCCTTAAAATGAATTGAATTTACTAATATACCCTTATTAAAAATAAAATAAATGAATCTAATTAAAAATCTTATACGGAGTAATTAATCTAATTAATATACTAATTAACAACCTATCTCTCTCTTCAAACCCCCCTGCCACCTCCATTCCTTCTCCCCCTCCCCTGCAGCGCAACCACTACCATCATCCATCTCCCCACACCCTTCGTCGCGCCACCGCCAACCCACCCCCAACCACCTTTCGTCGCACCACCACACGACGCGCCACCACCTACAACATTATTCACCCAAATCGCAAGTCACCACCACTAACCCTAAAAACCCCTAATTGATTTCCCAAAATTCACCCTAAAAACCCAACTCAATTTCTCAATTTTCAATTCCCAAATCGAATAATTCCCAATTCGATTTTTTAGTTTTCTGAATTCCCAATTCGATTTTCATTATTTTGAATTTTGAATTCCCAATTCGTGATGGTGTTCTTTTGATATCGTGGTGGCGGTTGTGTTGTGGGGTGATGCTGATTTGGGCTAGCGGTGACTCACGAAGAGGGTGCGTTGTAGTCTGATTTAACCGTCGCGATCTGAGGTGGTTGTAGGTTGAGGTCGTGGTTTCGCGAGTTGATGTTGTGGGTTCATAGGTTGAGTTCATAGGTTGTGCAATGGTTGTGGGTTAAGGTGGGTGTAGTGGTGGCAAGGGGGAGGGGGTTTGAAGGGTGGAAAGGATGGCAGACTGGCAGAGGAGGGGGGTTGTTAATTAGGTTAGAAATTAGATTAGGAATTTTTTATTTTTAATAAGGACATATTAGTAAATTCATTTAGTTTTTCGAGTAAAGTGATTATGTTTAAAAGTGCAAAATTGGTGGTCATTTTTTACATTTTTTAAAACTCGGTGCTACTAATGAGAAAGTGCCAAAATTGAAGGCCACCAGTGATAAAAACCTATAAATCAATAAAACAGAAAACGCAATTTAGTAGCTGAATTTTAGGGAGAAGGACAAGTTTGGAAATAGACACATTATGATTTCATGCATATTTCTTGATATAAAATTTTCAACTAGAATATTATTGGGAGTTTTGTTGGAGTGATCAAGCCAGTAAAAAGCTTGAATTTGGAGAGCATCCACCTCACAAAAGTGGATGAATGAAATTTCACAATTTAAAACAAAGATCATAAACTTTTTTTGCATATGCTGATTAAAGSTTTCAAGAAAGCTTAATAATATAATTCCTATAAACAAAAATAAAGTACTTGACCCAATGAAAAATATCATATCGTAGAGGGGAAATTTTACCCAAATTACAAGTAGTTTCTGTATATGCATCAGTAAAATCATGTTATTTAGACATATCCACTAATTTGTGTTCCTTTTCGTTATTGGTCTAAGTACATGATTTATGAGTTTAACTCCTAAAATTCATTGACGACTTCTACAAGAATTGTTCCTTTTTCGCAAATCATTTCTTTCCTAAAATAAAAGGTGGGGAGCCAGCCGTGTCTCCTACAGTTGAGGTCCTCCAGAAACTCAACCCCTATGAAATTTCAAATTTACCTTTCAAACTTCTGAGAATTATACAACATACAATCAATGTATGCAATATTATACTCCATCCATAACGTAAAACTATCAATAAATGGATTAACACTTACTCCCATGTAATTGGAAAATGAGTGGATTAGTGGTTCTTCAAAAAAAAAAGAGTGGAGAGAAATAAAGTAAAGAAAAAGACAAAACATAAAGTAAGGGGAAGTGAGATATTAGCGTAGTGGTRTCTAAAACATAAATTTAATAAGATTTTTTTGCCAAAAAATACCATTTAAAAGAAATTTTTTGTGAGAAAACATCCCTATTATTAACACCTGTCTGAACGGTGAAGTACGTGGCAAACTTCAGTAATTAGATCCATAAATTTTTTTGTGAGATGGTGGTCGTTATAGGTGGTGAGAGATAGGGTGATGTGGTTGTGAGAGAATGTGACGGTGGTTGAGATGGGTGGTGGAATGTTAAGATTTTGAAAATGGCGGAGAGTGGTTGAGATGGGTGGTGGTGGTTTAAGTTAAAAAGAAAATGGGATTAAAAGGTTGAGGATGGAGTATTCGGTAGAATTAGGGTGTATATATAAAGAATAAGGTGTAAGTAGTAAATATTAGGGGGTCAAAGCTTGGTCAAAGCATTTAGGTGTCTTTTCACAATTTTTTTTCTTCGTTTTAGGTGTCTTCTTACATAAAATATTTTAAAGGGTGTTTTCTCAAAAAAAAATATTTTAAAAGGTGTTTTTTGGCAAAAAAAAGTCTTTTAATAACGAGTTAAGAAGGGGGTAATAGGGTGATTTTGTCATTAAAAATTTACCAAATAAGGAAAGTTGTACAATTATTCAAAGTTTTTTTTGCTATACTTATAAATAGAAATTCTTGAAAGTTTTACGTTACCGACCCAAAGGAGTATAAAATTTCAAAAATCAATGAATTGATACAATAACATATAAAATTTCCAAGTTGAACACTAAAATCACCTATTTATAGGCTTCATTTGTTTTGAAAGAAAACAATTTTCATGGAAAACCATTTTCTTTTTTTTTTTGAACGAAAAAGGGGAAAAGTATATTAAACGATAATAAAATTTTCACAAACATCAACAGCAATGGCCGCCTCAATACAATCGGGAACGGCGCCAAACCAAACTCTTTCCCCTAATTCTAAAGGACGAAGCTTTGCAAGTGCATGGGCCACTGCATTACCACGCCTTCTAACATGACTCCAAGATAAAGAAACAAATAAACTAGAATAACTCAAAATGTCATTAATGACATTGGCAAAAGGAGTAAGGGAAGTCTTCTCCTTCCGTAGATGTTGTATCACTTCCAAATTATCAGATTCAACCACAACGCTATCACACCCAACCAACAACGCCACCCGAAGCCCAAACCGAACCGCCATCCCCTCTGCCAGCTTAGAGTCCCAGCCCACCTTCTCCTGATGGACAGCCGAGGCTACCACATCCCCCCACTCATCACGGATAACCACACCCAACCCCACAATCCCCTCACCAAGAAAACCCGCGTCGCAATTAATCTTCACCATGTTCGTACCCGGTGGAGACCAACGCACCTCCTCCTTCCACCCCCCACCAGCCACAGCCAACTGAGCCCCACAAAACACCTCATAGGCACACAAAGCCGCACCCACCACCTCCCTCCTAGACCGTGCATCCTCCCTAAACAGCCCCTCATTTCGAGCTTGCCAAAGAGCCCAATAGATCACCCCAACCTTGCAACACTCAGCATCATCCCACGAGCACAAAATAAGCTCCCACCAATCCAGAAACGTACGAGCCCGAGCCAAACTCCCCTCATCAACCGCAAAGCCGAACGAGTCCCACACCACTCCTACCTGCGGACACCGAACCAAGGAATGAACCACATCCTCCTCCCCCAAGCCACAACCACCACACATCCCATCCACACTCTCCAGCCTACTCGCCAGGCCCTTCGCCGTGGGCAAAGCACCCACACAGGCCCTCCACAAGAACACCCGAACCTTAGGCGGAACCCCCAAGCCCCAAGTTTTCCTCCAAACCCAAGTGCAAGGGGAGGAAGCCGAGGGACGCTCAGACCCCACCGTAAGCCACCGAGCAAAATGATACCCCGACTTCGTACTATAAACCCCATCATTAGAATATGCCCAAAACATGTTATCGGCTCTAGGAGCCTCACCCAAAGGCATAGCCAGAATCATATCTGCCTCAAAGTCCAGAAAAATGGCACGAACCTTGGCCACGTCCCATCCTCCAACAGACCAATCAATAAGCTCACTCACCCGCATATCCTCCGCCCACGAACCCCTCGGCGTGATAACACGAAACGTGGGACCATGATCAACCCACTTATCCTTCCAAACCAAAACATTAGACCCGTTACCCACCCTCCACCTCGAACCCTCCACAACGACCCATTTAGCTCCGACCATACTCCTCCAAGTATAGCTAGGATTAAAACCCACACAAGCCTCCAGAATCCCCCTTCTCGGAAAATACCGAGCTTTCAAGACCCGAGCCACAAGTGAGTCGTCAACCGTCATCAACCTCCAAACCTGTTTGGCCAGCAACGCAGCATTAAAACACTCCAGATTACGAAACCCCATGCCACCCGCAACCTTAGGCTCACAAAGCTTGTCCCAAGCTTTCCAATGAATTTTCCGTTCACCCTCCTTCGCTCCCCACCAAAACCTCGCCACCATAGAATGAATGTCGGAACACAAAAAGGACGGAAGCTTAAAAATACTCATAATGTAAGTAGGAATCGATTGGGCTACAGCCTTAATGAGGATCTCCCTACCCGCAAAAGAAAGCATCTTCTCCTTCCACCCTTTGAGCTTCTTCCTAATTCTTTCCTTAACCAAGCCAAACACCTCCTTCTTCGACCTACCAATGATCGTCGGCAATCCCAAATATTTAGAAGGAATCTGGACAGCCCCCACACCCAGTACGTCAACCAACTCCTGACGGCAATCCGCACCAACACAAGAGCCAAACGTGATTTGTGTTTTATCAAAGTTAACCACTTGGCCCGAAGCAGCCCCATACACGTCCAGGACCTCCTTAATAGCTTGACACTCCGCCACATTTGCCTTAGCAAAGAGGATACTATCGTCTGCAAACAAAAGATGGCTAACCGCTGGGGCACCTCGAGCCACCCTAACACCACTGATACGACCCTACTGCAAACATCGCGAGAGCAAACCAGAAAAAGCCTCAGCACAAAGTATAAATAGGTACGGAGAAATAGGGTCACCCTGACGTAAACCCCTCTCCGGCTTGAAAGACTCAGAATCACACCCATTAACCTGCACCACAAAATCAACCGACCGAACACAAGACATAACCACCTTAACCCACCTCTCCGCAAACCCCAACTTAACCATAGTAGCTTCCAGAAAATCCCATTCCACCCGATCGTAGGCCTTACTCATGTCTAACTTGAGCGCAAAATGACCCTTCTTCCTATTCTTTTGATTCTTAAGGAAATGAAAAACTTCAAAAGCGACGAGAGCATTGTCAGTAATCAAGCGACCCGGAGTAAAAGCACTCTGATTAACAGACACGATAGAGGGAAGGACGCTTTTTAAACGGTTAGCTAAGACCTTAGAAGCGAGTTTATAAATAACGTTACACAAAGAAATCGGACGGAAATCCGTCATAGACTTGGGAGACTTAACCTTAGGAATCAAAACAATCCTAGTATTATTGACAGACCCAACACTAGAGCCACCATTAAGAACATCGATGACAAAKCTCGAAACATCAGMGCCAATCACACTCCAAAACTTCTGGAAAAAATTAGCATTCAACCCATCAGGTCCGGGAGCCTTACTGGGCTTCATCTGAGATAAAGCAAAAGAAACCTCCTCGTGAGTAAAAGGGGCACATAACATGTCATTCATGGCAGCTGTAACTCGACATTCAACACCTTCCAGCGCGGCATCAAAATTCGAAGGGCACGTAGTCGCAAACAAATCACGAAAATAACCACTGGCAACACTACTAATTTGCTCCTCATCCGTCACCCACATACCATGGCTATTAAAAACACCTCGTATAAGATTGCGTCTCTTCCGAAACGAAGCCCGCATGTGAAAAAAACTCGTGTTACGATCCCCCTCTGTAAGATATTGAACCCGAGACCTTTGTCGCCAATAGATTTCTTCCTGTAAAAGAAGCTTATCCACATCCTTCATGAGCATCCTATATTCATCACACTCCTGAAGGAGCACCCCAGTAGACACCAACTCCAGCATGCGTTCCCGTTTACGCTTAATCTGTGACTGGATACTCCCAAACTCCTCCCTACTCCAAGAACGTAACGCCCTCGACACCGCCCCCAACCTCTCCAGAACCGATTGATCAACACCATGAGTCCCCCAAGAATTCGACACCACCCACCCACAATCCTCTGAAGTAAGCCAGTGATCCTCAAACCGAAACCCACTGCCTCTACGTCGGGCCTTTTGATCCCCTCTATACTCCATGAGCTTGAGCGGCAAATGATCCGAACTACCATCCCCCAAATGATAGACAGTAAGCAAGGGAAAGGCATCCACCCAAGCCATATTACCCACCATCCTACCCAACCTCTCGTGCAAGCTTTGCTCCCCATCCCGACCATTCCACCACGTGAAATTAAGCCCGACAAAACCCAAGTCAACCAAACCACAGTCATCCAAGGCAGCCCGAAACTCCTCCATTACGCCAAACTCCCTCGGAGGACCCCCAAGCTTCTCCGTATTAAACAAAATTTGGTTAAAATCCCCAGCACACAGCCACGCCCCCCCCCCCCAATCCACCTCGTTCTTGAGAACCCGTAAAAGCTCCCATGACAAATGTTTATTATGGCCCTCCGGCCACCCATAGAAACCGGTAAACCGCCACTGCATCTCACTAAACAACCCATCCACCAAGGCATCAATATGATGCAACGAACTCGACAAAACCTCCACCTTAACACCCCCCCTCCACAACAGCCCCAGACCTCCACTCCTCCCCGCCGAATCAACAAAAAAACCAACCCACTCCTCCCAATCCCCCCATGCCGCAAGCATCTCCTTAGAACTCAACTTAGTCTCCATCAAGAAAACCAGCCCCACATCCTCCTTATTCAGCAACTTCTTTAGGTTAACAATTGCCAGTGGGTTGCCAAGCCCCCGACAATTGTAACTTAAAGCATTCATTGGTCACGGCGGAGCCGACCACCGTCAAGCTCCACCGCTGGTACATGTGCATCAATCGACATAGCCACCTTCGACCCACCCTTGTTCAGACCTTCCAGCCTTCCTCGCTTATTCCCACGCCCCTCCTCCCCCCCCCATCCAGCCCCCTTGACTGGTCACTCCCCTCCAATGCATTCCCATCAAAGCACAGCCTCTGACGGGCTTTAGAGTTCATCAGGGTTGTTTTAAATTCCTCCAGTAACCGCAACTCCGACTCCTTATTCGCCTCACCACGAAAACCATTTTCTAGGGAAAACAATTTTCATGGAAAATCATTTTCTAGGAAAAAAGTATTCCTTTGTTTGTTTGATTAGAAGAAAACTCATGAAGAAAATGAAAAATGTAATAGAAATGAAGGAAGGGTGGGAGAAATGAACAAGGGAGATGTAAGAAGTGGAGAGGTAATTGTGGCATTCCTTCTCTACAGAAGGAAAATGATCTTCCTTTTCCAAAGTGACATTTTCTCATTTGAGGAAAATGATTTTCCATCTCTTTCCAAAACAAACAAAGGAAAACTAAAAGAGGGAGGAAAATCATTTTCCGAGAAAATATTTTCCGTCAAAACGATCTCTATTTTTTAAAAAAAAAATTTGGACGGGAAAGGGTCATTTAAAAAAAAATCTATAAAAATAAATTAG
The DNA here is from genome assembly GCA_008642245.1 of Bassia scoparia. Lineage (NCBI taxonomy): Eukaryota > Viridiplantae > Streptophyta > Magnoliopsida > Caryophyllales > Amaranthaceae > Bassia > Bassia scoparia. Next base: position 55,072 of record SNQN01003189.1, read on the forward strand.
TCTTAGCCTTAGCCCTTAGGCCATAGTGCCATATATGCATAAACTTGGTTTAAACCAATACATCTCATTGGGCGGTTAGTGCCAAACTGCCAACTGCGTGCCAAGCAACCAACTACACAATAAACCCTTCTTATTCTTAATTCAACTCTCATACTACTCTGTTATACTACTCTGTTTCATTCTTGTTTACTCTTTAATCTGTTTTCCTTCTTCATTTACCTCAACAATGCCTGAATCTTCAAACATTAACCCAGAATTCACATTCAACTTCAAACTAACACAGGAAACCAAACCACCAAAGCATTGTTCTATGATRRCTTCTTTRAARGARTTCTTCAAARRAACTCATGTTTCTGATGAATATTTSTTCTTCAAGTCTTCTGATCTCATCAACATTCATTGCAGAAAACCCATTGKTAGCAAGATCATTATTAATACTGAATCCCGCCGAATCTCAATTGAAGACGATGATGATTATGATGATGATGATGATCCCGTTACTGTCAATCTACTTCTTGAAAACTCTARTAATCTTCTTGCTCTCATAATGGGTAACGACGGTAAGTAGTTTCAGCGTTTAGTAATTCAATATTTTTGTAAGGTGAGAATGTATTATTATTGTTGTTTAATGCATGATGCTAAATTGCTAATGGTAGAAATCATGGTTTTCTGATTTTRTGCATTATACACGAAACCCTTGCTTGTTTTTTATGTTWATGATATAGTTGAAATTTATAAGAATCTTGTCAAATATAATGATAACCATGATACTACTTAAAAAAATCTAGTAATCATGTTTGTTGCAATTCAAGAAGAGTTTTTGGGTGCATTTTTTTTTTCTGACTTTCTTGTAAAAGTAAGAATTAATTCGAAGCTGAATGAAGAAAAACACTGAACCTATGATATACAATACAAAGTACTTGTACAAGAATCTTATCAATGATTGCTGTAATATGTTTGATTAAGTAACCATGTTTGTTTTACAATTGAACTTACAAAAGATCATGTTACGTACAGCAGCAAGTAGTTTTGGTGATTTTGTACATTAAAGTTTCGTTTGTCAAATTTATGTTTCATTTTTTATGGATATTGGTTTAATTGTTACTCAGCTCGATGCATGCCTTGATTCAATTCGTAGTGTCGACGGTGGAGAATTGTGAAACTGCAGTGGAGTTTATACGAGTTAACTAATCACGCATTATTTCAATTGATGCATATGGTGTGCGATTTTAAAAAGTCTTTTGTTAAAAATTGTTGTACAAGTTCATGAAAATTGTTAAATATCGTTAATTGATATGATATTTACTACCTTTCTAATTTCATTATTATTGAGAAAGCCCAGTAATGGTGAGAGCCAAAATCCAGAGAAAAGAGAGAGGAGGAAGTAAATGAAAGATGTTTATTTGAATCGGATTCATAATCCATAATATTACAAGAGACGATAATGCTAATTATATATGGGTTTAGAACCCTTATTACAGACAGAAGGCAGCTAACAAACTCTAACTAACCAAAATAGGTTGTTAGGAGACTGTAACAGAATGCCATGCATGATCATGATGTATGACATGCATGGTACAGAATGTAATATCCCCCCCTCAAGATTGACATGGTGAAGAATGAACAAGTCCAATCTTGGAACAGAGAAAATGATGCTGGTCAGCACCAAGCGGCTTGGTCATGATATCAGCCAGCTGCAAAGTGCTTGAAACATGAGATAAGGAAAGCAAGCCACTGTCAACATGATCCCTTATGTAGTGACAATCCAACTTAAGATGCTTAGTCCTCTCAAGAAACACCTCATTCTCAGCAATATATTGGGCAGATTTGTTGTCACAGAAAAGAGAAATAGGCTGAGGAACCTGGACATATAGGTCTTGTAACAAGCCTTCTAACCAGACCAACTCACTAGAAGTATGACTCATTGATCTGTACTCAGCTTCTGTGGAGCTTTTAGAAGTAACCTTTTGCTTTTTGGTTTTCCAAGAAATGAGAGAAGTGCCTAAGAAAACACAAAAGCCAGTAAGAGACTTCCCTGAATAAGCACAGGTGCCCCAATCTGCATCACTGTAGGCAACTAGATTGTTGGAATTTTGTGAGCTATAAAAAAGACCAGCATTGATTGAACCTTTGAGATATTTTAATACATGCAAAGCTGCAGCAAAATGAGGAGCTCTAGGAGCACTGAGGAACTGACTTAGCTGTTGAACAGCATATGAAATGTCAGGCCTAGTCATGTTCAAATATAGTAATTTGCCAATTAACCTCCTATAAACCTCTGGTTCTTCCAGCAAGGCACCATCTATTGTGCTTAATTTCAAACCCTTGGGCAAAGGAAAAGGAGTAGTCTTGCAATTATCCATATGAGCTTCTTTGAGTAAATCCAGAACATATTTCCTCTGATTCAACAAGATCCCATCAGAAGACCTGTGAACTTCAATCCCTAAGAAGAATTTCAGAGGACCAAGATCTTTAATGGTGAAGGCTTGATGTAATGCAGCCTTAACCTGGGAGATTAGCTGTGAGCTTGAGCTAGCAAGAAGCAAATCATCAACATATGCAACCACCACAATTATATCCTGACCAATCTTCTTTGTAAACATAGAGAAATCATGCTTAGATTGCTGAAAACCAAGTTGTTTCAACAGAAATCCTTTTAGCTCAATGTTCCACTGTCTTGAGGCTTGCCTCAGACCATAAAGTGATCTTTTCAACTTGCAAACCTGTCCAGGCTGAGCCTTTGAATACCCAGGAGGTGGATGCATATAAATGTCTTCAGTGATATACCCATGAAGGAAAGCATTGTTAATATCAACTTGTTCAAGATGCCAGTTCTGAGAGGCAACAAGAGCAATCAAGGTTCTGACAGTGGTAAATTTAGCAACAGGGCTAAAAGTGTGTTTAAAATCCTTGCCCTTGATTTGTTTATCACCCCTAGCAACAAGCCTTGCTTTGTACCTCTCCACTGAGCCATCAGGTTTAAACTTAACCTTATAAACCCATTTGCACCCTATGGCATGCTTATCAGGTGGCAAAGAAGTGAGATCCCAAGTTTGATTTGCCTCAAGAGCACTTAATTCTTGCTCCATAGCAAGCACCCAATGAGGGTCAGCCTTAGCCTTAGCAAAGGAAGTAGGTTCAGAAACAGAGAGCATTTGAGACAAACTGGCTAAGTCTTGAGAAGACAGGTGAGATAAAGAAGGTTTGATGTGAACATTAAAAGAAATAGAACTGGATGGTGTGTCCTGAGGAGTTGTCAAAGGCTTGATATTAGGAATGGAAGTGACAAAATTATCAAACTTAGATGGAGGTTTGGATATTCTGGAAGATGTTCTAGGTGGAGGAGGTAAAGGAGGAGAGGGAGAAGAAGATAATTCTGAAGGATGAGAATGCAGAGACTCATTCAAGGAATCTGAAGAAGGAGAAGGAATAGGGGAAGAAGAGGATGAAAGAGGTAAAGAAGGAGAAGAAGGAGGAGTAAAAGCAGCAGGAAAAGGAGGTATGTTATCAGGAAACAAGGAAGATACATCTGAACTTGCAGAATAAGGAGCTGCAAGAATGGAAGAAGAAGGATGCAGAGGAGCAGAAGCAGGAAGTGTTTTAAAAGGAAAAATATGTTCTCTGAAGATAACATCCCTGCTTAATATAATTTTGTGAGTTTGAAGATTGTATAATTTGTAGCCTTTTTGAGCAAAAGGATAGCCAAGCAAAATGCATTGTTGTGATCTAGGAGCAAACTTATCAGGAGACTTGAGATTAGGATAACAAAGTGACCCAATAACTCTCAGGTGGCTGTAATCAGGAGCTTTACCCATCAAACATTCATAAGGAGTTTTCCAATGTAAGATAGCAGTAGGCATGAGATTAATAAGATGAGTTGCAGAAAGCAAACATTCCCCCCAAAACTTAATAGGAAGAGAAGCATGTAACCTAAGAGTTCTAGCAACTTCCAATAGATGCTTATGTTTTCTCTCAACCCTCCCATTTTGTTGAGGAACACCAGGAAGTCTTTTCTGATGTACAATACCATTAGACTGAAACAAAGAAGCACAAGACTCTTGAACTATTTCAGTCCCATTGTCACTCCTCACAAATTTGATTGAGGTATTAAAATGATTCTTGACATAAGCAAGGAAAGCAGAAATAATCTGAAAAACTTGTTGCTTAGAATGAAGAAGATGAGTCCATGTGGTTCTAGAGTGATCATCAAGCAAAGTGAGAAAATAAGATGCTCCAGAAATAGAAGGTGTCCTATAGGGACCCCATAGATCCACATGAACCAGATGAAAAATACCAGGGGCATGGGAAGTTGAAACAGGAAAAGGGAGCTTATGATGTTTGCCAATAATGCAAGAATCACAATGAAAATCAGCAGAACAACTCATATTATTATCAAGAACACAAGATACATGCTTCATTGTACTAGGAGATACATGACCTAGCCTAGCATGAAGTAAATCAAAACTAGGAACAGAAGAAGCAGAATTTGAAGAAATAGGAAAAGAAACATCAATATCAGTACATTTATTCGAAGTACAAGCAGAAGAGGAAACTATAACAGAAGAAGGAGTGAACTGATACAATCCAGCTCTTCTAACAGCAGTAGCCATGACCTGTTTAGTTGTAAGGTCCTGGAAGAGGCACATGCTGTTAGTAAAATGAGCAGACAAATGATTCTGTTCAAGAAGTCTTCCAACAGATAACAAGTTATGTTGGAATTTGGGAACATAAAGCACATTGTGCAATAGAACTGCAGAATTTAAAGACACAGTGCCAATGTGAGTAACAAACTGAGAAGTTCCATCAGGCAAATTTGCAGGAATTGGTTTGGACAAAGGTCGAATAGTGTCAAAAAGAGAAACATTGCAACACATATGCTCAGAAGCACCAGAGTCAATTATCCAATCACATAAGGCAAGTGACTTAGAAGAAGAAATGCTGGCATTAAGAGCAAAGAGATTACCTGCAAAATTAATATTTGCATAGGAAGCAGTAAGAGGATCAGAAAGAGTTGGAGAAGAAGAAGACTCCTGTTTCATAGCCTTCAAAACCTCCTTGCAAACAGCTGATAACATCTGAGGATTGAGAACTGTAGCAGAAGAAGAAGGAGAAGCTTGAGGAGGAGCTTGTCCTAAAATGCTAGGACATTCAACAGCATTAGCAGAAGCTTTTGGAGCTGGCTTTGGCTTCTTATGAGCATACCACTCTGGATAACCAATGAGCTTGAAGCATTGATCGATATTGTGATTCTTAGCCTTGCAATGCTCACAGAATCTTGCAGATTTATCAATTCTTGCATTCTTATGCTCTTTCTTAGAAACAGTACTAGCATTAGAGTTAGGTTTAGAAGCATTAACCATAAGAGCACTAGCATCAGTCGAAGAATGGAATGCAGAATTGCTATTAAGCTTTTGTTGCTCAACTTGAAGAAGAATATTATATGCACGACTTACATGAGGAAGAGGATCAGTACTCATGATGTTCGTTTTGACTTGATCATAAGCAGAACTAACACCAGAGAGAAATTGAATTAACTTGAGACGATTATCAGCTTCAACCACACGTTGTAAGATGCCACAGGAACAATCCTTGATAGCACCACACGAACAATCAGGTAGACCTTCCAGAACCTGAAGTTGATCCCAAACCTTCTTCTTCTGACAATAATATTCAGTGATACTAGAATCATTTTGTTCAATGAAGAACAAGGAACGATGAAGCTCAAATAGACGAGGCACATTACTCTGACCAAAGCGATCCTTAACCTCCTTCCATAATTGAGCAACAGAATCAACAAAAGAAAAAGATTCAGCAAGACTCCTATCCATCGCATTAGAAATCCAGGTCGCAATCACATAATCATTTCGAAGCCACTTCTGGAGATCGATCGAATTAGCATCAGGACAAGGCAAAGTGCCATCAACGAAGCCAAATTTGTTGCGAGCAACCAACGCTCGTCGAATCGCACGACTCCAATTAACATAATTCGATCCATTGAAAACAATCGTAACAATCGAAGATTGATTCGCATCAGCAGAAGAAAGATAATACGGATCATTATAAAGCAAAACAACATTTTGATTTTGTTGTGAGTTTTCGGATGGATTTGGAACCGAAGCATCATTAGATGAAGCAGCAGCCATGAAAACGAAGCAATCGAAAAACAGAGAGTAAAATTGAAGAAGAAGAAACAAGAAGAAAACGAAGAACAACGAGAATGAAAGATCAAGATCAAAGATCAATTGATCAAAGAAATGAGCGGAAGTGAAAGAAATTGAGCGATTAGCTCTGATACCATGAGAAACCCAGTAATGGTGAGAGCAAAATCAAGAAAAGAGAGAGAGGAAGTAAATAGAAATGATGTATTATTGAATCATCATAATTCCATAAGTTATTACAAGAGAGATAATGGCTATTTATATATGGGTTTAGAACCCTTATTACAACAGAAGCAGCTAACAAACTCTAACTAACCAAAATAGGTTGTTAGGAGACTGTAACAGAATGCCATGCATGATCATGATGTATGACATGCATGGTACAGAATGTAATATTATGCAATTGCAAGACTTATAAGATTATGATGTTATTAGGTGGAAGTGGAAGATGTGATGCTTCACTAATTCTTAAAGCCTCAAGCTGTATCGAAAACAACTCTCTAGTAAGTCCGATCCTACATATAATTATCGTACGTGTTCCTACTCTAATTCGATCCGATTCACATTGAATTGATGAGTAAATAATAATAATAATGTTATGTTCGTTACAGTTCCAAAAATTAGCTGATGCAAAGCAGCTAGGAAATGGGTGTCATGTGCCTCGTCGAGGTGGTGTGCACAATGTGAATAAGTCTGCCGCCAATGATGCTAATGTTAGCGGCCGTGGTGAGATGAGCCATGGCAATGCTGGGAGTATTGGAAGTAGAATTGCTGGTTACATCGGCGGAGGTGGCAGTGGATATGGCGACSAAGAAAACGATTATTRCGGTGAGGCACTTGAGGTTCATATGTACAATATGACYARGATTCAAACCAATRTMGTTGCAAGTCGCTATGATAGCTGGGGTGCATTTGCTCAAGCAGTGTATGGTTTTTGGCGGAGTAGTTTCGGCGATGCAAACTCCCCAGCTGAGGTGCCGAATATGGATCCAATCCGTTCATATGCCTGGATGTAGTCCGACCTTCGGACGTTACAAGCGCGGGATTTTCACTGACTTGAATTGGCCTGAACATCGATGGGAAGCTGTTAGAGCGCTGATCAATTGTGCTGTGATGGCTCATATTGTGTAGTCACCTCGCTCTGTTGTACTACTTCTAGCTATTGGAGATGTAACATTGATTCAACTGATGTCGTATGTAATCGTGTTGCGAATTTCGATTATGCACATTCTAGGATTCAATTTACTGTCAACTCAGATGATCTTCAGTAGTAGTTGTTGTTACTGAAATGTAAGCATTTGTTCAATTGATGCAATAATAATGCAGATTAGTAGAGTATAGTATCCTAGCATTGTAGGAAGTAATACTTGTCTTGTGATTTACTCCAAAGTTAATATGCGAAGCTCATCAATGTTACATATACAACTATACAAGCTAAGTAGATAGTTTTGACACTTATGTTATGCATCACAAAGATCATYTACTTATAAAGTGGTCATGACACTTAGTTTGTTTGGTTGATCATAAATAATGAGAATGTGGGAAATATAAAATCAGAGTTAAGTGCAAAATTAGATACTAAACTATACAAAAAATTGCAAGTTGGGTACGTACTATAATTGTAAAAGTAGTATTTTGAGTACTACCCTAACTTGTGTTAGTGTATGTGTCTGTTAACTATTATGTCAACTTTTATTTTAAACTTCAACTAATTGATAATTAAATAGATAAATCAATAAATACAAGGAAAAATTGATTCTAATAATCCGAACTTTTACNAGTATAGTATCCTAGCATTGTAGGAAGTAATACTTGTCTTGTGATTTACTCCAAAGTTAATATGCGAAGCTCATCAATGTTACATATACAACTATACAAGCTAAGTAGATAGTTTTGACACTTATGTTATGCATCACAAAGATCATYTACTTATAAAGTGGTCATGACACTTAGTTTGTTTGGTTGATCATAAATAATGAGAATGTGGGAAATATAAAATCAGAGTTAAGTGCAAAATTAGATACTAAACTATACAAAAAATTGCAAGTTGGGTACGTACTATAATTGTAAAAGTAGTATTTTGAGTACTACCCTAACTTGTGTTAGTGTATGTGTCTGTTAACTATTATGTCAACTTTTATTTTAAACTTCAACTAATTGATAATTAAATAGATAAATCAATAAATACAAGGAAAAATTGATTCTAATAATCCGAACTTTTACYCATCCGCCCATAATAATCCCTACTCAAAATATTCCCAGAATAATCCTAACTTATCACCCCADGCCATCTTCTTCTAACATACCCGTTTACTTATAACCTGCTATYCAGGTTACTCCTAACCCACCCACCCTTCCTCGCCTTCTTTCTCCTTACCTACAATCAACCATCACCCCCCWCCCCCACTCGCCACTACTCCCCCCACGACACCACTCACTAGCAACCACCATCCAAATTCTCTGTCTTCTACCATACCTGTTTTAGTCTTTGCCATCGTATGAACCACCTTGTCCCTGCCACCTACCACCCAACCACCCTGCCTTGCGGCCCTCACCACACAAATCACCTCTTCTCCTACAGCCACGACTCTCATCACGTGGGTGAGAGTGGGTTGTTGGGTGGTGGTGGTTGTTAGGGAAGAGAAAGGGGGGATGGGAGGGAATTGACCGGTTGTTTTAGGTTGTAGTAGGTAATGATAAGTAGTGGGATTGTTAAYTGAAGACTAGGTGCAAAGTTTGGATTATTAGTTTATTACGAGAATATTTTGAGTATGGATTATTATAGGTGGATGGATAAAAATTCGAATATTAGAATAAATTTTTCYTAAATACAACMTTTGACATCACCTCACATCCTCACTCACAATTCACAAAGTCACAA
>SNQN01003190.1:0-64079 GCA_008642245.1 Bassia scoparia
CTCGCCGTTTGCACAGACAGAGCAGTGACCTGCCTTCAGTAGTAGATACTCTGTTTCAGAATCGACGCCCTGGTCTCTTTGTCCTCCAGCTCTTCTGGACTTGTTCCTTGTAAGCTTGGACCTGTCTGTCGACCTCCTCTTTGCATGCCGACTACAACTTTGCCTTGATTCCCTCGGCACCTTCCTCTATCTCAGCGTCGAGATCCTATTTCGCTAGGAGAGAGCCTCGTTCTGCTTTTGTAGGTCATAAATGCGTCGGAGGCCCAATTGTAGGAGTGGTTAAGGCTGTGGAGGCGAGTGGCTAGCATATCTTGAGCATACTGCCTCTCGCAACAATACACTCCGTTGCTCCTTAATTATGCCATTGCGTATCCATAGCCGCAAAACCTCTCTGGCCTCTCGTCTGTCACTTCTGGCCTTTTGAAACGATCCAGCCTGGCCAAACCTGCAAAGAAGGAATCAATTAATTAATTTTCACAAGGCAACAAAAGGAAAATCGGTAATGCAGAAAATTTACCTTTACAAACATGCCGAAAAATGGACCGACATAACCCTTCTCACCCAGTGGTATCCCATAAGCCTTTGGGATCATCCCGTCACCTAGGTGATCATGCTTCTCCTCTCCTTCCAGCTGAACTTTTTGAATCTCCCAGAGAAGATTCGCCCTCTCCGACAATATCGTCGTCATGCTTTTCGTCTTCCTGCAACTCTCTCTCTAAATTCGCATTACGACGACAGAAGTATCTTTTACCCTTTTGTCAAATCAAAGTCTGGGATCTTGCCTCGTCTGACAGGAGGAACAGCTTTTTCAGGTTGGAGTTGAGAAGGGAGGATCCACCGACGGATTGGCGTCAAATGCCGCCAAGTCCATTTCGTCAAATGAGTTGAAGAGTTCAGAACTCTCCAAGGGACAGGGTACATGGTGAGATAGTCGAGCTTCTCTTGACGCCTTTCAGGGTCGTCATCGCTATTTACTCCTCCTCATCATATCACCAGCGGTTGCTTACCCTCTCGACGACCAGGATCTTGGTTTCTACTTGATCTCCCCCCTGGCCATGATGTACTTCGCTATAAGCTCGACCAGCGAGCCTCCAGCAGATCGTTCAGCGGCACCTGGTGGAAGTACCGATGATGTTTTTCCTCTTTTCCTTCTTCTTTTACGTCGAGCTTCTCCGAAGCTCTCAAGGCATCAGCAGCGGTCCCACCTTGACAGGCGGATCCCGCGGGTTGTATGGATCTAACTCTGTGTCATCTGACACCAGGAGTTTCAGTAGCTGTCGACACAGAAGTCGACTTCTCTTTCTCGATTTCTTCGACTGGTGAGATGTGGCTCTCCCCAGTCGGTGCATCTCTTTCCTTCGCTTGACCACGGAATATGATGATTTCTCTTTCTTGGTCTTCCTGACCCCCTGTTTTCTTGGCTCTTTCGGACCTTTTTGTGGAATCTCAACTTGTGAGACTTATCCTTCATCCTTTTGATGGTTTTCTGCAGAAAAAGACTATCAGAATCACATACAATCAATTCTCTCTTAATCGACTTACATAGTTGAGACGAATAGGGATGTATATAAAACAAAGGACACTTCGATTCGACTGAAGTTTCTTTCTTTGTATCAAACATCCTTATCTATCTATCGACTTATATGGTCCAGTCGAATAAGTAGTTGTATATAACACAAGGGTGCCTTCGACTCGACTGAAGTCTTCCTTGTCTTATACCAACTACCTATTCGACACCTTTTTCAAGGAAACTAATCACTTGATTCATCTTCCTATTCGACTCTTTTAGTCTGGTCGAAAGTTTGTGTATAACACAAGGGTTACTTTGATTCGACTGAAGTCTCCCCTGCATTATACACAACTACATATTCGACACCCTTTTTAAGGAGACGAATCTTTTGATTCAATTGCTCCTATTCGACTATATAGTCTAGTCGAATAAGTAGTTGTGTATAACAACAAGGGTTAATTCGATTCGACTGAAGTCTCCCTTGCATTATACACCACTACCTACTTGACACTCTTTTGAGGAAGACGATCATTTGATTTGATCTTTCCTATTCGACTCTTTTAGTCTAGTCGGACAATGTGTTGTGTATAAACAAGGGTTACTTCGATTCGACTGAAGTCTCCCTTGCATTATCACAACTACCTACTCGACATCTTTGAGGAGACGAATCATTTGATTCGATCTTTCCATTCGACTCTTTAGTCTGGTCGGCTAAGTAGTTGTGTATAAAACAAGGGTTACTTCGATTCGACTGAGATCTCCCCTTGCATTATACACAACTACCTACTTGACACTCTTTTGAGGAAGACGTCTTTGATTCGATCTTCCCTATTCACTCTTTTAGTCTGGTCGACAAGTAGTTGTGATAAAACAAGGTTACTTCGATTCGACTGAAGTCTCCCTTGCATTATTACACAACTACCTACTCAACACTCTTTTGAGGAAGACGATCACTTGATTCGATCTTTCCTATCAGACTCTTTTAGTCTGGTCGGACAAGTATTGTGTATAACACAAGGGTTACTTCGATTCGACTGAAGTCCCCCTTGCATTATACACAACTACCTACCCGACACACTTCTGAGGAAGACGAATCACTTAATTCGATCTTTCCTATTTCGACTCCCATTGAAGGAGACGAATCAAATGATTCGACATCTCATATTCGACTTGTTTAGTCTAAGTCAAACAAGTTGTATATAATACAAGGGTTACTTCGATTCAACTGAAGTTCTCCCTTGTATTATACCAACTACTACTCGACTTTTGTCGAAGGATGCGAATCTCATCGATCCGCTTCTCCCTATTCGGCTTACAAATTTAACTAATAAACAACCGAATGATTAGAAGTACCTGACTCTTTGGCTTGTCTACTTTTGATTGAAGACGGAATTCCTTCAGTTCGGCAAAGTAAGCAGCTTCGTCCATGCCTTTCTTGTGGTCTGGTAACTTCTTTCTTGCAGAATCTGAAAATAAAGAAACAAAGTATGAGAAACAAGCAAGTATCAAGCTAAGTTCTACTCCGAATACTACTAAGGTACCTCTTGCCCTATCGTTTACACCCACAAGTTGAAAGGCTCCATAAACAGCGGATCCCTATACCACTGGTGAAGCGGAATCCATACTCGTGGAAGCATCTAGCTTGGGTTCTTGTTTTTCCCAGTCACTCGCCAATGCTCTTCGGAATAATATCAGACCCGTCTCTCTCTCCGAGTAGCATCTGCTCTTTCTCCTCCTCCGTCATGTATGGCAAGCCATTCGCATCAACATGACCTATGAACTTGGGGGTGTATTCACCCGATTCAAGCGCTATGAGCATTGCGCTTCTCCTGTTCGCTGAATGACTCAAGTTCATGATTTGGAGTACAAAAATTCACTTTTCCAGGTCTAGCCTTGTTGGTTTGTCAAAAACCGTCATCTTGCCTGGTTCGTTGCTCAGACGATACCAACCCCATTTACAGCCTTGAGTGACCTTGCACAGTTGGTGAGTGCGAAAGAACACGTCACTGACGGTTCCAATTCTTGGCGCACAAGCCGTCACTAATTTAGGAGGTGAGGAAAGAATTGGGGGTAAGCTGATAAGTCCTATCTTCATGTTCTCACATCTTACCAATAAAACTGTTAAGGGGAGGTCGGACCCCATAATCCATCACCTCTAGGTACAGTGGAATACCCAAAAGGCAGTCGAGCACTGATTTGCCCACCTTGGGGACCAAAACTTCTGCCTTAGAGGAATTTGGAAGTTGTCGCAGTGTTATTGCATGTCCTGAAGTTTCCTGTAGGACCTGGTCGAGATCAGCATATTCTCGGCGTCTCCTCACCTTCGGGACATACCATTCGACCAATTTGGGATTTCCCTATCATCGAGGACTCTTCAGACTCGTCTCGACTGGCTCCCCAGTCGGTTTTTGGAGGAATCCTCTACCTCATCTGATGACTCGTCATCATCATCACTTGAAGATTGCTTGAGTCGTCCCATCCTTGGCGAATCTGACGAACTAGTTGAACTGTCCTCAGATCATCCGCCATGACCAGCGGTTTCAGGCATCTCCTCATCAGATTCTCAGACGAAGATATCGCCTGACCAGTCGGACCGGTATCCCCCCATCTTTTCTTCCAGCCTTCAGACTGGAACTGGACTTGTATCAGCAGGAGGTGCCGTCTCACCTTCCTTATACGGGATCAAGTCCGACTCTCTTATGGATATGGTGATGTTCTCACCAGATGGAGACGGGCAGTCTGTTTGTTCTTGCCATCACTTTGATCTACAAATCTGCATGAGGCAAGAACGCGAATAAAACTGGGCGGTGCACAAGCACTAATTGCGACTGCTGGTATGCTCACACCCCCAACACCCATCTCAAAGGGCATCACGCTTCGATGAGCGAGCGTATTCGAGATAAAAGTAATACAACAAATTCAAAAAACGAATGAAAGGTTGAGAAAATTTACCTGGATAGACGATTCAAGCACAGAGACATCTTCAGTTGAATGCATACCAGTTTACAGATTGTGTCTCGGATCAAAACAGGACGAACTCTCAGTCGAATGAACGCAGTAAAAAGGGAGTTTAGAGAGAAAGTAGAGAGAAGCAGAGAGAAAATCGCAATAAATATTTCTCTCTCCTCAACTTATATTAGGTAGGTAAAAATTTATTACCTGAGCTACAGGTCATTAATCTCCCAAAACCGGAAAAACTATTCACCTTCCGGATTATTTTCCCGCCTAAAGGGAGTTTCCAAAGTCAAACAAAATAGTTTGACTCAATTTGAGGGGCAATGATGTGGCTCCTCGTAGGATGCCACGTTCCTATTAAAAGTGACCTGTCAGCCACATCATCGCTTAATGGCTTCCATGTGGATCCACTCACAAAAGGACACGTGTCCCAATATTGTGCTTCCAATTCTGATTGATGTACCAATCATGGTATAATGATAATATGAAAGTGGGCTAGGTCTAGGTTCAGTAAACAGCCAGCCCACTCTCATTGCCAATAGCTAAGTCACGCATGGCACACCTGATTGGGAGATGATCCCCATTTGAAACAGATAATACAGGGACATATTACTATTCACTCACTCATGATCTCACAGGTTATTACCATCAGTTATTGCACTTCTCTCATCACTCATCTCACTTGTATCCACCAGAAAAGGGAGATTCCTATAAACCTATACACTTTCCTTTTTAGCCCCTCCATTATTGAGTACTGACTTAAGCATCGGAGGGAGGATATCGTAAGATTATCTTCTTTGTTATCAGTACAGACGACTGTACCAGACGATCCCGTACCAGACGTCCCTCTGTGACGAATCCCACTGACAGTCCTCAGGAGGAGAGACGAGTACACTCCAGACGAACGCAGCTCCTCCACGACTTGCAACAGCCGAGACACACTCGTCAGTCCAAGGTCCTTGCTGACTCGATTGCATTCTGCTCCCGTGGCTAGGGAGAACCTAAATCCAACCCCTCTAATCTCCAGCTCAACTTTCCACGCTACGTTTGTAGCATCATTATCCATATACCACTTATTCTCTCTCCTTATATTACCCACACACATTATCATCCTTATCTCTTTAACCACACAATCTCTCTCCTCKTTTCCTCACTCACTCTCTCTCCTCATTCTTCCTTCTCTCTATTTTCTCACTCTCCCTCCACCACCATCTCTCGCATGCGACGACACCTCCACCACCACCTCTCGCCTCTCGCCACTCGCCACACACCACCACAAGCAGCGCCACTCAACACTCAACTGCCACAAGTAGAACTCACTCGCCACCACGCGATACACCTCGCCTCCAACCACCTTCGTCGACCACCTCTCGCGTGTGGGTTTCGCCACCACGCCTCGCCGACGACACCTAGGCAACCACCCTCGCTTTTCCTTTTTTAAAATTTTTAGATCTGGCTTTGAATTTTATTTTTTAAAAAAAACTTTTTCGAAATTAAGTTTTTGATATCTTGTTATTTTGGGTGTTAATGGTTCCATTTCTTCTACTTTTTTCGTTGTTTTTTTGTTTTCATTTTACTTTTGATTTTTTTCTTTGATATTCGTTTAGATCTAGGTTGTGTTTCTTATTTTTTGATTTTTGTTTAGATTTTTGAGTCAATTTTTTTGATTTCTGTTTTTTGGTTTTTTTCTCTTTGTTTATATTTATTGATTTGTTTCTGATTTTTATTTTGATTTTGTTTTGATTTCGATTTATTTATTCATTTGTTTCTGATTTTCTTTTTTGTTTTTTTTATTTGGATTAACCACTTTGAAAAGTCAAACAACTTTGAAAAGTTGACTTTTACCGACCGTTTGGCGATGGGTAATGGTTAACTGCAAATTTTTTGGGGATATAATTGTGACTTCGAAACTGGTGGCTGACCGTCAACGGTCACAAATCTACTACATTACCGATCGTTTGGCGGTCGGTAATCTGCGACCGTCGTCGAACGGACGGTAATTTGCGTCCATTATAAACCGTCGTAGATTACAGTTTGTTCTAAGTGATGCTCGGTAATAACGACCGCTAAGAGGTCGGTAAAGCCTTTTTTTACCGTCGAAAACTATACTGACCGTCACTTACCGATCGTTGGTGGTCGGTAAAAGATTTACCAACCGCCTCTGCATTTTTACCGACCGTTTTTTATTTGTTTTGGACGGTCGGTAATAGCTTATTTTCTTATTGTGTTTGAAGGTTAATCAAGATTATTTCTTAACTCATACTTATTTCCTTAATTACCTCTCTAGATCACATACTTACTTAAACATTTGCAGATGACCAAGACGTGATCGTAGGTGGATCATCGCTWGCTAGGTAGACTTGCCTTGGTAGCATTGAACGGACGCCATATGACCTCACACATCTACAAGTGATGCTAGCTTAGTTGCGAGCTAAGGGATACAACCACATGGTTTTATAATACTTGTATATATTTTGCAACCATATCGTATGATCCAACATTTTGTAACAAAATGTTTTGTGTTAGTTTGGTTAGGATCGATATGCAACTTATTTCTGCATGAAAGAATAAAGTATTATATTAATAAACTATATTATCATACATCTTGTTCTTATTTAATAAAATCAAATGTAAGAAGGCTATATTATTAATAGAAGCGAATCACATTTGTTATTGTTGATTTATTTGCTATTATTTTATACTAAAACTTTATTTCTTTTATTCAAAAAAATCAAAATAAAGAAATATTATATCAACCACGTATTAAATCACATCCTAAATTTACTTATWATCCACACATCTTAGGAAAAATTGATTCTAATAATTCGAACTTTTACCCATCCGCCCATAATAATCCATACTCAAAATATTCCCATAATAATCATAACTTATCACCTCATCTTCCTCTAACATACCCACCATTATATTGACTTGCTAACAACCTATTGTAACAGGTTACCTCCCCCCCTTCCCTAACAACCACCACCAAGACGCAATCAACAACCACACCGCATGTCCACAACCTCCTTTACCACCACACAAACCACCCCCACCAACTGTCYAAACACCACTGCCGCTATACAAAACACTATCCCACCCTCGAAATTCCCACTGTCGCACCCCCCTCCACCTTCGCAAGCAAACACCCACGCACCATCGCACACACCCACGCACCTAGACAACCTCCCGMCGATCACCAAATCCAACCCCACCTGGCCAGAACACCTCGCATGCACACCCAGACCACCACCCTCCCACTGATTCAAACCCCCCTAAATCGAAGCGGCCAATCACCAAACCCAAATTCAAATTGAAGCACCCCAAACCATCGTTTCCCGCCCACTAACCTAAAACTCACACTCTCCCTAATTCGAACCTACTCCCTCCCTAATTCGAATCCAACAACCTAGAAATCAATTCAAATCAAATTTCAAAAATTGATTGCATTTGTGAGGTTGCAGCGGTGGTGTTAATTAGGTGGCTGCGTTTYTGGGGGAGGGGGGTGCGACGAGAAATCGGTGGGATTAGTTGGTGGTGAGRGGTGTCGTTGTGGGTTGTGGGTGGGGGGAGTAGTATCGAGTGGGGGTGGAAGGTGGTGGGACTGATTGTCGGTAAGGAGAAAGAAGGTGAGGGAGGGTGTGTGGGTTAGGAGTAACCTGAATAACAGGTTATAGGTAAACGGGTATGTTAGAAGAAGATGGGGTGATAAGTTAGGATTATTATGGGAATATTTTGAGTATAAATTATTATGGGCGGATGGGTTAAAGTTTGAATTATTAGAARCATTTTTTCCTACATCTTATATGAATCTTAATATATATGGTGTGTATGTCTACTCAATAGTAATATTGAAGGTGTCTTGTTTCTAACAAAACTTTTTCTTAAATGGTGTTAATGGATCTATTGAAACCTTGTTAATTATGGTGTCTATGTTTACTTTAATATCACAATAAATAAATGGTGTCTATCCCATCAAAGCACCTATCCACTTAATTACAACCTAAAGTTGACTGTTAAAGTTGCTTAACTTAATGCTGAAGTTGTATTGTATCGACTATCTCAGAGGTTTACACATCATACTCAACAAAAGGATTGTTCAAATCAACCATCTCAAAGGTATGCAAATCATTCTTAACCCGATTGTTCAAATCAACGACCTCGGGATGTTCGTCAACATCAACCACAACATCAACCACTAACGGRGAAACATTAAGCAGACCACGATTCACGTTGTCGACATAGTCCATTTTGCACTTCTTCCTTCGGTATAATGGAACGATACTTCTTCTACCTCAATCCAAAACTATCATTCCCCAAATAACTTAGACAAACATCAAATTAGTTTCCCTATAAGTTTTTTCGTCTATTATATCAAAAATATCATTTTCCTACCGACAACTAACCCTTCGCTTATCCACTCATTGATTTAGTGCTTCTACTTTAGGGTTCAGGCAACATCAGAGCTCCAACTTTGAGATTCAATTTCTCGCACAAAGTTATTTACCAAGCTACTATCCTATTTTACCCTAACTTTATTATCCTTTTTAATTTAACTTTTATAATAACAAAAAAAATATTAAAATATTCTGCAAGCGACAGCAACACAGTTATCCCCTCGGTGTGTTGGAGCCATACTTTATTCGAATTCACCTAATGTCATATAATTTTAGGATGGAACCTCAATTAGGCTTTGTAAGTGGGATATTCCCTCATCCTCGTTTATAGCATCTCAAACTAAGTAGAGTGAGACTGTATATGACTTGGTGGATGAAGCTAGAAAAGATGTGAAACAATAGGATAGGAGAATGGGGTTTTCGATTGTAGGGGCTGGAAAAGAGAAACCTACGTGGATGACCACATGAAATTATCAACTTTTGTTCATGTAGRTAACTCCAATTATGAAACTAAGCTTTAAATTAATTGATTGACATTTTGGAAACTCAAATGATCTCCGTCCTTAGTGAAATCAACTTAGGCTCCGTTTYTTTTGAAGGGAAATATTTTCAATGGTAAATGATTTCCACGGAAAACGAACATTTTCTTGAAAAAAAATGGAAATTAGGAATTTTTTTCATTATTTGTATGAAAAATTGTTATGAAAAATTGTTTCCCTAAATTCATTTTTTCTTTGTTTATTCAAAGAAACGCTGTTTGAGAAAATAAAGGAAAATTGATTCCTTTTGTATATAACTTCCTGAAATAATCATTTTTGGGTTCATGTTGGCTGACCCTACTTATGAGACTAAAGTTTTAGTTGATTGATTGAAAGAAAAATGTTTTCCTTATTGATGAAAAATAGTTTTCCACCCAAATTTTCCTTTTTTTTCTTTTGGATTGGATCAAACAAACAAGATAAAATGGAGAAATAGTTTTCTTAGAAAAACTTCTATCTGAAACAAATGTGGCATCTATATAATATTACTAAAGCAATCCCTTCCATTTTTTTCTCCCAAATTTCCCTCTCAAGCTCCCTTTAATTAATGATTGTATAAAATATGTAAAAATTAATTAATGAATATAGATTAATAAATGTGTGTTTTGAAAATAAAATAAAGTATAAACATCTAGTATTGATACAAAATTATTAAAAAAATTAATCATAATCAAAATCTATAACTATTAAAAAAATTAATCACAATCAAAATCTACTTTTGAAATATTTACATTTAAAATAAATCAAAGTTTCGATTTTTATGCGTAAAAGTAATTCATAATTCATTTATAAACTGAGCATTTGCTCGGGATTTATCTAATTACTATAACAAAACAAAACTTATACTGTATATGAATAAAATTGGGGAATAGGGGAAAATCTTATTATTGCTAAAACCTATTGAGACTATCTAATGGATGCGTTATGCGTATAATTAAATAGCAAAACCGTTATTAGAACTTTGAAATTACAATACAAGTCTTAAAAAAATAAACAAAGAAACATGAAAAGAAAGACAAAACCCAAAAACTAGCCGTTGTGCACATGGATTAGCGTTTCTTAAAAAATGACCCCACACAAGCTCCCTCACGCACACTCAACTCACTGTCTTTCTTTTCTTTTAAAAATTCAAATAAATTAAAAACGTCACAATTTCCTTGAATTCCTTCTTCTCTCTCCAAAATTTCTCTCTTCATTCTCTCATTCTTCACTCTTCTGCACATAACATCATCATCATCATCATTTGCATTTTGCATTGCAAATTCCTGTTTTCTAAAATTTCTCAGGTATTTATTTCTTTTTGTTGATTGTTTTTGTCTCATTTGGTTCAATTATATGTTGATTTGTTTGCCTTTTCAAATAATTAAGGAAACATAAGATTTGGTTGTGTATTTGTTGCTATTTTAAGGGATAATTCAGGACGGTTTTACTTAACTTTGCAATTTTTGAYAACTTTTTCCTAAAAGGTTATTGATCTAATTTAATTAGTTTATCACATCACATTTTATTCAGACAATTGAAAGTATTAAGTTACTGTCTTCTTTGTGATTATGGAATGTTTTTGCACTATATGTAAGCTTTTTCTTTAGTTTAGCTAAATTGGTGAGTTTGGTTTAATCATTGATTAATTTATCTGATTTTAGTTGGTTGACAAAATGAAATGAAATTTAACATTAGAGCTTGTATATTTGTTGCTATAAAAAGCGATTATTCAAGAAGGTTTTATCAAATTGTGTAAAATGCGACAAATATCTCTTTGTAACAGTAGTTGTTATTGTTTAAATGTAGCTTGAATTAATTTGAATAGTAACATAAAGAAGAAGAAGAAGAAGAAGAAAGGAATTATTAAGAAATGAAAATGTATAATTGTTACCGTTAATGTTATAAATAGCAGAAGTGAAGCCTGAAACATTTTTTTCGCTTCATTCCACAGTTTAATTTGCTAAGCAATTCATTTCACCAAAAACAATGCAATCTTTGATTCACTTTATTTCTGCAATTATCCTTGATTAATCTTGATTCAACAATAACCTTTAATGAAATGAATTAATGAGGCAGAAATCTGATAATGTATAATTCCTAAGCCTCAATCAAAGTATGGTAACTCTGAATTTAAATGATATTTTTGCTCATATTTGTGTTTTTCGTTTTCCTTCTGAAATTAGCAGTGATTGAGTGGGAAAAACAGCAACCATGACAATAAAGAGTGGTGCATCAACTCCATCGTCGAGGATTGAAAAGTCACCAGCCTCAACGCCTGRGTCGAGGGTGGACAGAACACCTGCATCAACACCAGGTGGGACTAGAACCACAGCCAAGGAAGATAAGATAGTTGTAACAGTAAGGCTAAGGCCATTGAGCAAGCGCGAACAAGCAGCCAAAGATCAAGTAGCCTGGGAATGTATTGATGATAACACAATTGTTCAAAAACAGTTTGTCAATGATCGTTCTGTGCAACCTTCTTTTACTTTTGGTATTCACATAATCCCTTCATTGTTCTGTCTGATTTTTATTTTCTATTTTTATCTGTAGTGTTAAGGCAAGTAACATTTTGTTGATTTCTGGGTTGCAGACAAAGTCTTCGGCCCGACGTCTGAGACTGAAAATGTGTACGAGGAAGGGGTGAAAAATGTTGCATTGTCTTCTCTGATGGGAATAAACGGTAATCTTCTATAACTTTTTGAAAATTTTAGGGAACAAAAGTGAAATTTTCAGGGTTTTCAAATTTGTTTAGGTTTCTTTTGTAATGTGATTTATTTGAAATTTGGTTTTTTATTTGGCAGCAACAATATTTGCTTATGGACAGACAAGCAGTGGTAAAACATACACAATGAGAGGAATCACCGAGAAAGCTGTTACAGACATATATAACCATATAATGAATGTAAGACAGTATCTTGTCTCATAAGTAATTATACTTGCTGTAAACGATAAATGGTGMCTCAAATTAATTGTTTTCCGTGCTTATTGATTACTACAGACACCAGAAAGAGAGTTCACAATCAAGATATCTGGATTAGAAATCTACAATGAGAATGTCAGGGATCTCCTGAATTCTGAGTCCGGTCGCAGTCTTAAGCTTTTGGATGACCCAGAAGTAAGTTTGTTATAACCGAACAGTAGCTTGTTTTAGTTGGCCACAGCAACATAATATGCTGATGTGTTTTTTGTGTTKTGTCTCTTCAGAAAGGCACTGTTGTTGAGAAATTGGTGGAAGAGACTGCAACAGATGACCAGCACCTCAAACACTTGATCAGCATATGCGAGGGTAAGACAATTGATTGAAATGTTTGCGTTGACATTATTGGTTTGATGCTCTAAGAGTCACTTGTCTGATTTGCAGCTCAAAGACAAGTGGGCGAAACTGCTCTAAACGATAATAGTTCGCGATCTCACCAAATTATTCGACTGGTTAGTAACTTATCAGTGATTATTCGTCTGCAGACATACTTTTAATTTTATAGTCATAAAGGTTATGCCCTGAGTTTTCAGTGAATTAAAAGTACTAAGTATATGACTAACAATGCAGACAATTCAAAGTATTATGCGAGAAACTTCAGGTTGCATTCGATCCTATGTTGCAAGCCTGGTAAATGCTATCCCAATGAATATTGTTTGTTTTTTCTTTTGTTTTTTCTTTGCAAGCTATAGTGATGACTTTGTTTTGCTGTTGCAGAATTTTGTAGATCTTGCTGGAAGTGAAAGGGCTGCCCAAACACATGCTGATGGAGCTAGACTCAGGGAAGGTTGTCATATTAATTTGAGCCTTATGACTCTGACAACTGTGATTAGGAAGCTCAGGTGAATGTTTTATTTTGTCCTATTGTCTCATTTTGTCCTAAATTGAAGTACTAATAAACAGAAGTTACTAGAGTAATCCCGGAAAAGTAAGGCACCTAATTGATTTCAACAAGGACCCATATTTCTTTCTTTTTTAACCTAGAGTAATCTGCTTTTAAAGGGAAAGAAAGAGAATATACACAATTCGTTATTTTGGGCATTCTGACCTTTCACATGGATGTTTGGTACTTGAGTTCATTGGGTAATTGCTGAACTCATTGGTAATCTTCATTTTTGTAGTGCTGGTGGAAAGCGAACAGGTCATATACCTTACCGAGACTCAAAACTAACACGAATATTACAGCACTCACTTGGTGGCAATGCCCGGACTGCTATAATATGTACATTGAGTCCAGCAATGGCTCATGTTGAGCAGACACGCAATACACTGAATTTTGCCACTAGGGCTAAGGAAGTGACGAACAATGCTCAAGTGAACATGGTAACTATCGAAAGACAGCCAAAACATGCTGTATGTCCTTTGTCTAATTTTCATGTCTAAAGGTTATCGCTTTATYTTCAGGTTATCTCAGATAAGCAGTTAGTGAAAAAGTTGCAAAAAGAAGTAGCAAGGCTAGAAGCATTGCGTACCCCTGATGCTTCCGAAAAAGACATGAGGATCCAGCAGGTGAACTTCGTTTCTGCCTCAGTAGAATGTCCAAAGTATCAACTTGAGGTGCAGCTTTATTGACATCATTTTTTTTATCTTACTTCTTAGATGGAAAAAGAGATTGAGGAGTTGAGACTTCAAAGAGATGTTGCATTATCTGAAGTTAAAGAACTACGTCAAAAGTTGCAGCAGGATGATAAGGTTTTCTTTCATCTGCAATCTTAACTTCATCTTTAGTCAAGTTACCTTACCTTCTCTTTCCCTCTCTTACTGGAAATGCTTCAGTTATTGATGTTTGGTTTTCCTGATGGTTTTTCCAGGTTATTCATCGTTTAGAAACACCTCGACCAGTAATAAAGTGCCTTTCCTTCTCTGGTGCATTGACATCAAACTTGCATGGGAAGGAACAGAACAAAATGATAAGGCAATCAATGAGGAAGTCCTCTACAGCTCCATTCACCCTGATGAATGAAATTAGGAAACTTGAGCAGCTGCAAGAACAGCTTGGAGAAGAAGCTAATCGAGCTCTAGAAGTACTACAAAAGGAGGTTGCTTGCCACAGGCTAGGTAATCAAGATGCTGCTGAAACAATTGCTAAGCTGCAGGCAGAGATAAGAGAAATGCATGCTGTTAAACCGGAAATCAAGGAAGATGATGAGCCTGGGGAAGTAGTTGCCACCAATAAAAGTGTTAGCGCTAATCTCAAGGATGAGATCACAAGACTTCATACTCAAGGGAGTACAATTGCTAATCTAGAAGAGCAGCTTGAAAATGTGCAAAAGTCAATTGACAAATTGGTGCTGTCTCTTCCAAAATATGATGAGCCTAACGGTGGTGAAATGACTCAGAACTCAAAATCCCAATCAAAAAAGAAGAAATTACTTCCTCTAAGTTCAAGCAGTGGTGCCAACAGACAAAATCTGTTGCGATCGCCTTGCTCCCCTTTATCTACTACTGACCAAGTTGTTGAAACTGAAATCGAAAATAGGAGTCCAGTCAATGATAATATTGCTGCTGCTGAAGCTGCACAAGGTGTAGAGAAAGGAACACCAGTAAAAACAGAAGGAGCTGGAGGAGATGTTTCATCTAAAGAAGGTTCAGGACCTGGTTACAGAAGATCAAGTTCAGTCAACATGAAGAAAATGAAACAGATGTTTCAGAATGCAGCAGAAGAAAATGTTCGAAGTATAAGGACATATGTTACTGAGCTGAAAGAACGTGTTGCAAAACTGCAATACCAGAAACAATTGCTTGTGTGCCAGGTAATATAAAATTAGGATTTCTCCTATCATATTATCAACAAAAATTTTGATGAACTATTCATTTGACTTCAAAATTTTGATGAACTAGGTGCTTGAGTTAGAAGCAAATGAAGCAAGTGGTTATGTCGAGAACAATGAAGAAGATTATGAAGAAAATGAACCTGAGATCCCTTGGACTGTAACTTTCAAGGAGCAAAGGCAGCAGATTATTGAATTATGGGATGTTTGCTATGTTTCCATCATTCACAGGACTCAATTCTATCTGTTATTTAAAGGAGATCAAGCAGACCAGATTTACATGGAGGTTGAGCTTAGGCGTTTGACTTGGCTGCAGCAACACTTGGCTGAYACTGGAAATGCTAGTCCTGCTCGTGGTGGTGGAGATGAGCCAACTGTATCGATTTCTTCCAGGTTCACTCTGAATTCTCTTGAATGATTTCTGCCAACGTATTTTGCTCAAGAATATGTTTTCCATTGAAAATCATCTTCTGCTAAACATATTTTTAGTCCAACAAAATGGAGCTCTATTATCTTCGACCATTTTTTGTGCTATACAAGTAATTAAGTCCTAATGTCAGAAGTGAATTATACTGATCATTCTCTGCCTTTTTTTTTTCCTCTCTTCATGATGCAGTATCAGAGCATTGAGACGCGAAAGGGAGTTCTTAGCAAAGAAGGTGTCCACTCAGCTAAGCCCCGACGAAAGAGAATGTTTGTACATGAAATGGGGCGTTCCAATTGAAGGAAAACATAGGAGACTGCACTTTGTGAGTAAGCTTTGGACAGATCCTCATGACCCTCTTCATGTGCATGAGAGTGCTGAGATTGTGGCTAAGCTTGTCGGATTCTGCGAAGGTGGGAAGGTCTCAAGGGAAATGTTTGAGCTAAACTTTGCTCTCCCAACTGATAAAAGATCATGGATTGCAGGGTTGAACCATTTGTCCAACCTGCTCCAATTGTGAACTGAGATTTAAAAAGGCTATTTCTAATTCTTATTCTTCAATTCTTTGTAAGTACGACGTGATAATTACCATCATATCTTTTGTAAATGAATTCATAGTATTGGAGACTACATTCAATTCTTTCATTCTGTTCTGATCCCAGCATTGATGTAACTGTTAACTGTTAAGTTATTGCAAGTCTATAACATAATCGTTGATGTTTTGAAATTGTTTCCTTTCAGAATAAAAGAATCTGATTGAAGTTACAAATTGTTCCCTTTCAGAATAATAATCCGAAATTTGGATCATCTTCCACTATTAATCTCAAGTTTCGTTTCTTCAAAAATATTCCCAAATAGGTATCACATCTTTCACTATTGAACTAATTTAAGCATATGGTTTACCTTATTTTCTATTTTTAACTTCCTACATTTTTTAAAAAAATCCAACTTAGGGTATTTTTAATGGTAAGCTACAATGCTTGGTGTGACACCTGAAATGTGTCTCCCCAATGAGTAATCCGTGATGAAACATACCGCGTCTCGCGTTTGTTTCGACTCAGAAAGAATGCTTGAACTCACGAAAGTTGGAAATACGTGAGGTCATACTCGGAATTATTGAGCAAAGGCACTTACAAGGCAAAACATATTTTCTTTCGGTTTTCTCGATAAACTCAAAGGTTTCAAAGGTTTTCAAACGAGTTAAGCTGGCGATTCTCGGCTTTTTGATTTTCATCATGTGCGTCACATTTTTCTGAATCCGCCAATATTTTTAAATTATTTTTCTGATTTTCTATGATTTCTCTGAATTTTGCAACGTTTAAATACGCAGAATACGCAGAAAATACGTGAATAATTAGAAAATACTCGGAAATCGTGGAACCTTCTAGAACATTCTAGAACTCCTTGCTTGGAGAGCAAGGGTGTCTAGGTGCGTGAATCAAGGGAAATCGCGAATAAAATGGAGGAACAAAATATATCGAGGTTTTGAAAATATATAGCGTATATACGCTCATCAGAGAGCGTATATACGCTCATTTGAGCGTATATCGCTCACCTTGCCATAACGATTCTTGCCAAACCTTATGCAAAGAAGGAGCGTATATACGCGTGGATGAGCGTATATACTCTCCCATGAGCGTATATACGCTCATCCTGAGCGTATATACGCAGGGTTTTGTGATTCGTTTTTTGCCTCGTGCCTATAATACTGCTTGCCTTGCTCAGTCCGGGATAGGCACAATTCACGATTTCAAACCTTCACTTGACACGATTTTCAATACACTTCACACAGTCACGAGACACATCTATACACTCTCAAAACACTCAAATACATTCGTTTTAATTCAAAGCATCGATTCTGTTCGAATCAACAAGCGAAATAAGGGTATAATCTGAGATTACTCATCAAA
The DNA here is from genome assembly GCA_008642245.1 of Bassia scoparia. Lineage (NCBI taxonomy): Eukaryota > Viridiplantae > Streptophyta > Magnoliopsida > Caryophyllales > Amaranthaceae > Bassia > Bassia scoparia. Next base: position 17,463 of record SNQN01003190.1, read on the forward strand.
AACCTCTCTTTCACTCTTTTTAATTTTTTTTGTCACTTTTAATTTGACTAATCATTATTTTGAGTTTTAATTCAATTAAAGCAATGTAGAAACTCACTTGTTAATGTTTCATGTAAATATGTAGGTTTTTTTCTTAATATTTTCATTGTTTCCATGGTTTTGGTTTTCATTTAATCATCATTATTATTGTAATACATGCGTTGTTTGTCTCAATTAGCAATCAATCGAAGGCGATTCCTTTGAGTTTTTATTCTAACAATTCGATGTTTGCAGTGACAAGGTGAGGAGGACATACAACATATAATGCCTTACTAACCTTTGTTTTTCATGTCTCGTTTGTATATATATGTCTTCTATCACACTTGATATATTGTAAAAAGACCGAATTAATCGTTTGTCACATTAAAGTCAGATAATCATGGACGACCGGTTTTCTAAGCACCTTATTAACATTGACTAAACAATCAAGTGACCGCCTTTATTCATTGTAGAAGTCTTGGTTTGTTTTATAATAGCAACCACCTAGTAATCAATGCACTCTCAAGTCAAATCATAGGCTCTTTTGAATTCAATTGTTATGATTTATGGAACTACAATGAGACGAGTAGAGGCCGCTACATGCGGGCGAATTGGGTTACAGATCTGATTCGTACCATGTCCCGACCCACGACTGGTTACTATTGATTGGACGTGGGGCATTAATTTGGCACCAATGTTTCGGGCGTCCGTGATAACTATAGGCACGGTGGCGATCTCAATTCGACGACACACCCAACGCATTCACATGCGGATTCCATGGCTCAACTCCATGAACAGAAGCTGAGGTCACGCCCTGCCTAGGCGGGGCGAAGCCCTACAGTTTTTGGCGACTTCACTGGGGATAATCACCATTTGGTGAGTGGACAGACTTGAAAGTCTCGTAGTTCCATATTCATGATCAATTGAATTTTGCTTGTGACCCTTCAAATAGGGTCATGTCTTAGGCTCCTTGGTCTCAAATGGGCATGTTCTATGCTCGAGATCACCTAAGGGGGGATTTATTTTGGTTGCATGTGGTTAATTGATCACATGGCTAAGGTAAGTCCTATCCGCCCATGCGGCGTATGCACGTGTTACGAGATGCGTGCATATAAGGGATCTCGGCCATACATCACAATATTGTGGTGGTGAAATTGGACCAGCTCTACTTTTAGGTATGGTACACTATCAGACTTAACCAAGCCGACTTATAGTTCACTTAGATCTGACTTAAGTGAATAAATTGGTTTTGTGTTTCAATCAATGTGCTTGTTAACTTGTGATCTTCATTCAGTCCAAATTCTTAACCACCAACTAAGCCCAGTCTCTTAATCTATGGTTCTGGTTCAAGACATGATGTTTGTTGATCCATTAGGCCCATTCCAATCAATTCAATCTCAAACTCTTCGACTACGAATCTGACTTAGGCTCGATCCAATCCAAGAGTCTTAAATCTGACTTAGATCGACCTTTTGGACCTTAAACCTGAATTAGGTTCAATTCAATTCCAATTCAAGAACCTTAAGTCTGAATTAGGTTCAATTCAATTTCAACCCAAGAGCCTTGAATCTGAACTAGGTTCGCTTCAACTTCAATCCAAAAACCTTAAAACTGAATTAGGTTCAATCATAGACTCAACCCTAGGAATTTTGATTCAAGGCTAGGCCCATTCAATTTCAAGTGGCTCGTAAGTCTAAGAAGTCCTTAATTCTGAAATAGGCCCATCTTAGGTTTGAATCTTCTCGAGTCAGCACCTTTAGTCTAGCCATCAAGTCTACTTGAGTTCAGTCTTAAGTCCAGACCAAAAACTGAGTTAGGTTTGTTCTTAAGAGTTTCAATCTTTTGTTTCTGGGTTCTAAAGTAATTTCTTGATTTCAGCAAGATAGCAAAGACTCGCACTTGTCTCTGGGGCCAGAAGAGTAACAAGAAGCAAACCGACGCCGCTCGTGATCAACAAGACACTTCCATGGCAAACATCGAACAACAGCTTAACGCTATTCTCGAAAAGCTCGAGTCTGTGAATTCTCGCCTTGATGCCCAAGAAAGAGCATTGGGGGCTGAAAGAAAAGAGGACCCAAGAAAAACCTCTCGAGTGGAAGGGGAGGAGAAGACGAGCTGAGACACCACTCCCTCCCAAAGACTGAGACGGAAAAAGGGTGGAGCAACTTGAAGAGTTGGTCAGAGAATGTCCGAAAATTCAGTTCAAGGCCCGTGTTGCTGACTATGAGATTAAGGGCCAGCTTCCAAGAGTTTCATCATGATTGCCCAAGTTCAAGGGAACTGAAGACCAGAGGATCATCTCCGCATTCACAACATCTCAATGGTCCTTAAAGGAATGAGCAAAGAGCTGTTCACTCGGTGTTCCTATTATTTGGACACCATCCATCCAGGTGTTCAAGACTCTGAATCAAGCAAGCTCGATGATTGGGAATATATCAAACACGAATCCTAAAGCAGTACATGTACAATTCCAGCTTCTGTCGTCTCCGTGAACTAGAGGCACCAAGCAAGGTGAGAGAGAGAAATTTCTCTACTTTCCTTAATAGGTGGAGGGGAAGGCCGTCAAATGACCATCGACCGAATGAAGAAGATCAAGTCGCATGGTCATTAAGAACCTTCAGCCCAAGTATCGAGAACATCAAGTTCAACCCATTGATTCATTACTGGGTCTACAAGGTGCCTCCTAGTTGAGGAAGATGTTCAAGCCCAGAAGTCTAAGGTAACGGGGGGGCTTTACAAGAAAGGTGGCTCCTCTTTTCCAACACTGATCAAGTCAGCCACATTCAATGACAATTCTTCTAACCATCCTGGCTCTTCCAACACAGGCCTCGAGGACCACCAAGGACATTTTTTCCAATTGGTAGACTTATGAGCAGCCCTTGATAGACTAACTGCAAAGGGTGCACTTGCTCCTATTGGACCCACTCCAGACCCTGCCGATGACAAGAAATCTAGGATTTGGAATCCAATGCCTATTGAAGTTCCACAAGGAAGGGGTCACACCACTGAGAATTGCATCGTTTTGAAGCACAGGATCAAGACATGGTTGAAGATGGTCGCTCCCAGTTCTCCAGCGGCGAAGGATAAGATCAACATCTAACCACCCACTTGCTAACCATGAGTCACCTAAAGGCGTGGGTTAATGATCATGCGGTCTTCTCCAGATTGAGTCATAGAGTCTAGTCCTAGCACTATTCGTTTCAATTCACTGCTCTTGAGTCTATGTAGCTTTTGAAATAAGCATGTATGTTTCAAGTTTGTTTTCATCAATATAAATGATCATTTTTTGGCAATTATTTTCTAATTCTATGCAAGTCTCAACACTCATTGCCACATTGTTTAATCTATGCTGGATCAATTATTTAATTGAACAATGCCAGAGAAGGCCTTCTTTACGCTCCACAAATGACCCCATCTTCCTTCATACCCTTTGTCACATCAATCAAAATCCCTTGCAACCTTTTGAGCCACAAACATATCATTTAGAGCTCATCTTCTTTATCACCTCACAATCTACCTAACCTGTTGGACTCAAACGGTGCGTAGGAAAAGACACGTGAAAGAAAGAAAGAAAGAAGAATAAGATATGGGCAAAAAGAAAAAGCAAAATCAAAGTTCAATACAAAATCTTCATCAAATGCAAATCAATTCACAATCAATGTTCAAGCAGCCAAAACAAAAAGCAAAAGTCTACAAAGCACACTGCGCACCGTGGGTCACTTCATCAAGCCTTTTTCAACCTCAAACCAACCTCACATTACACACACAAGCCTCTCATCACGAGGCATTGTCAAATCATCAACCGAGAACTACGTTGGTCTGATTCGTAAGGATACGTAGGAAGCTCTTCTCGAGGTTCGACTCCTGCAGCACTTACATTAAATCATTTGGGACGCTTTTGAGTGCTTTGACTTGCGCTAAGAATTCTATTATGGTTTTGCTCGCACGTCTAAACCTGACATACTGACTCATGTTGACAACCATCATTAGCCAACCTCCCAGCGCTAGCCACATTTTGACCCTTAGTCACAAATTTGAGCCCTTTTTATTTCTCAAACCATAGCCTATCTTTGGTCACTTCAAAGGACTCATTGACTCATCCCAACGAAGTAAAGCACCTGACCTTTGGTCAGTACATCTTATTGGGGGACTCTTCCTATCGAATCACACCTTCCCTAGTTTGATCTAAGTCGTAAGCACGTTGTCTAAAGTCTCGCTGGGGGGTCGTGCGCATCGATGGCCCCTTAATTTCAGTTGGGGGCTTCTTGTCTCTAAGGCCTATTACGTGTCAAGTCTATTGGTATCAGTAGGTATCATGCTGAAAAGTCATCCTTGAGCTGTCTCTTTCCAATCAAAGTCACTGTCTCGCAATGTTAAGTCAAGTCAGTCAAGTCACTACTTAGTCACTTTCAATGACATCTTCTTCATTGGCACTTGGGATAGATTAGACTCTAGTATCGTCTTGTCATGTTAGAACCAGACTAGACAAGATCTTTCAAAAGTCACTTCAAATCATGTCTAGAATCAGACCTAGACAGACACTCTCAATCAAGTCTAGAACAGACCTTAGACTGGACCTTTTCAAATTCAAGACTCTTTTAAATCATGTCTAGAAATCAGACTAGACAGACATCCTAAATAAGTTAGAACCAGACTCGATCGGACTCTTCAATTCAATAGGCTATTCAAATCTGTCTAGAATCAGACCTAGAAGTCACTTTCAAATCATGTTAGATGCAGACCTAACAAGTCACTTTCATATAATAGTCGTAGGAATCAGACCTAGACATAGTCACTTAAATCATGTAGAATCAGATCTAGAAGACTCCTCTCAATTCATCGTTCTGAATAAGACCTAGACTAAGGCCACTTTCATGATCCTCAATCCATGGTGTAAACCAGACGTAGACACAGTTACTCCTGGAATGACTCTCTCAAAATCAGTCTAGACCAGACCTAGACAAGCCACTTTCAAAGACACTCTCAAACCATGTCTAAAACCAGACTAGACAAACCCTTTACATAATCAATGATACCTTGCAAATCTATGTCAAGAACATAGACCTGAAGACCAAGACCTTTAATTTCAATGACTCTTCAGCAATATGTCTAGAATCAGTAGGACCTAGACAAGTTGTCTTTGCCAAACTCAAAGCGGCTCTTCCAAATCAAAGACTCTTTCGCCACACCGTCATCTCAAGGTCACATAGTTTACAACCAAACACTTGGTCCGGAATTTCGTAGGACATAAAAAAGACCTATGTCGTCAACAAGGGGTAGTCCTGTATCCTGATATTAGGGCTAATCATTTTCAATCAATGCTCATCTTCTAACCCTTCGAAAGCATAGAGACGCGCTAAGCATTTCTCCCAGTCAAGTCCGAACGGGGAAATGAACGCTCAAGGGACTCAGCACATACGGGAGCCACTATTGCGAACTTGTTTCTACTGGATGACATCTGGCTTACAGGTGAAGATGACTAATCCTGTTGTTTTGTGCAGGTACTTTTGTTTTGGTTTGTTGGGGCGAAAAAGGGGTAAGGTCAGGGTCGCATTGAGTAATGGTTGAGTTCTCTCGTTGAGCGTTCCCGAATGGATCTTGATCTTTCGTTGCTTACGAAACTATCGTCTCTCCAGATCTCGCAGTCAAAGTTGGGTTGGGCTTTTCTTGTTTGTTACACATCGCCTTTGGAAATTTTTGTGTACTTTCCCCAACTATGAGGAATCCGTAGATAGAATATGTGATCACCAAGAAGCCAAAGCTTGGCCGAGCAAGTTAAGTGGGAGTTCATAGAAGTTCAAGGAGTTTGTGTATCGACTGACAAGAAAAGATTGCTTCTTGTAGGTCACCGAAAGTTGGAAATTATCGTGGGTATCGGCAAGGCAAAAGTCTCATTCGGCAGAACACGGTCATTATACTATGGCAAACATATTTTCATACTCAGCGGTTACTCGATAACCAACAGGTTTCAAGGTTTCTAAACGATTTAAGCTGGACGATTCTCGTGGCTTTTATCTTGAATATTTCATCCATGTGGTCACATGGATTCTGAATCGCCAAGCGAATTATGTATGAAAAATTACTTTTCTATTTTTCTATGAGTGTCTACTGAGATGTGCACACACGTGAATTATACGACGCAATACTGCGGAATAATTACAAGTGAATAAAGTTAGAGAATACCCGAAGATCAACGTGACCAAATACAGCTTCTAGATAACAGACTAGAGACGTGGATTTGCTTGCTCTCGGTAGAGCAAGTTGGTGTCTTAAGGTGCGTCAGAATCAGAGGAATATTCCCGCGTAATAAAATCGCAATGGAAATCAAAGTATATCGTCGAGGTTGTGGTTGAAAATATGATCCTTAGCGTATATACCGCTGGAGATAGACGAGGATATTAAGGCCAGCCATTTTGGAAGACGATCATCCGGCGCATTTATGAGCAGAATACGGGTAACATAGACATTCGAGCTTGAAATCATACAAGGGAAGAAGAGGGGTTACATATGAACTAGGTGGAGAGGATTTGGAAGCGCTCATTAGTACGGCATTCCGAGAGAATAGCTCGTTAAATGTATGGCATGAAGATGGTTCAGACTTATTTCAAACATTGACGGAATAAAAGTCCTCAGTATGAGGCTTAAATCGAGGAGACAAGAGGGATAGAGAATGACTTCTTATCAATGATCAGAGTCTAGGCTAGGACGAGTTCGAATCCTTTCCCTATAGGAGATTCTTGCAAAACCTTATGCAAAGAGGAGGTATATACGCGGGCAGGTAGATGTATATATTTTACGGCTTCCTAAGTAGCTGTAATACGCTGAGAGTCTATGCCTTGACGCGTTAATAGATGTCAAAGGGGATTTTGTTGATTCTGATCTTTTTGCCTGTCGTGCCTAAAAAAATTTACGTCTTGTCTTGCCGTATTGCTCAGAGTACCGTGGGTATAGGCACTAATACCTAGTGATTTCAAATTAACGCTTTCATTGACACAGACTTTCAAATCACTACACAGTCAACTTGAGACATTCTTTCATCTATTTTATCCAATCTCTCAAATATCATCTTAAACATACCATCGTTCTACATATTCAATTGAGCATTCAGTATTTTCATATGGCTGATTTCGAATCTAACAGCGAGATATAGGAAAATCTGACGACTACACTCCATCAAAAAATTCATCTTTCCCTCTATTTTTATAGTCTTTTGTGCACTATGAAATTTTGACTTGACTATCATATTTGAGTTTAATTCAATTAAAAGCAATGTAGAAACTCACTTGTTAATGGTTTCATGTAAATATGTAGGTTTTTTTCTTAATATTTTCATTGTTTCCATGTTTTGTGTTTTATTTATTATTCAATTATTATTGTATACATATACACGCGTTTTTTGTCTCAATTAGCAATTCAATCGAAAGCGATTTTGAGTTCTTATTCTAACAATCGATGTGTTCTTGAGTACAAGTGAGGAGGACACATACATATTAGTGCCTTACTAACCTTTGTTTTCATCGTTGTATAATGTCTTTACACTGTTATAGTCGTTCATTAAAAACAAGACCGGCAATTACTTCGTTGTACACATTAATAGTCAGATAATCATGGACGACCGTTTTCTAAGCACCTTATTAACATTGACTAAACAATCAAGTGACCGCCTTATTATTGTAGAAGTCTTGGTTTGTTTATAATAGCAACCCACCTAGTAATCAATGCACTCTCAAAGTCAAATCAATAGGCTCTTTTGAATTCAATTGGTATTATTTATGGAACTACAATGAGACCGAGTAAGAGGCCGCTACATGTCGGTGCAATTGGGTACAGATCTGATTCGTACCATGTCCCCAGAACCCACGACTGGTACTGATTGGAACGTGGGCATTAATTTGGCACCAATGTTTCGGCGTCCGTGAATAACCTATAGGCACACGGTGGCGATCCCCTCAATTCGACGACACACCCCAACGCATTCACATGCGGATTCCATGGCTCAACTCCATGACACAGAAGCTGAGGTCACGCCCTGCCTAAGGCGGGGCGAAGCCCTACACCTTGTAACTTACCTTATTTAATTAAATTTTCAAGCTACAATGTACACCAATAGTAAGCAATTTTGCTTTGTAGCTTGCATGAATTCCACCTATTTACTAAAGATATTTAATAATGTATTTAATTAAGGAAAATTGAAAGGAATAATCCCAACTTTTTGGGTCTTCTCATAAAATCCCTACTTAAGTTTATATTAAGGGTTATGAATATACAGCCGAGGGCTGCATATTAGAAAGACAAAAAAGAAAGGTTTTCAAAAAAGTAAACATTATACATCAAATTTTGTGCAATTTTTAACATAATCTATAAATACTTACCATTTTAAGCAAGAATTAATGCTTATATGCAGCCCTAAGGGCTGCGTATCGCATCTCCTATTAAATAATCCTAACTAACTTCCTAATCTTCTCTTAATGCCTCTAGTCTAATTAACCTGTTGAAATAGGTTTACCTCCTATTTTAGCCGGTAATGCAATTTTTTTTTATCAGCTGAATGCATTAAGTGTCAACCACTTTTACTGTTGAATATTTAACTCTCATCTCACCCACCTTTATCCCTCTTTCTATTTAATCTGACCAGCTTCCTCCTTCAAATGCACATTTACTGGTACTGTTTTTCATTCGTTCCTTTTTCTTCATCTAATCTTCTTCTTTTACCTGATCCACAACACAAATCCATTGCACAAAATCAAGAAAAAAAAATTCACAGCCACAATAAGCAAATGAAATTCACAAAAATAAATAATAATAAATTGAACAATTGATAGAAGAAGACATTACCTGATGACATGATATGATGTTCCGATGAGTCTTTCCACCATAAAGTTGTTGCTTTTTCAATGAAATAGTGAATCAGATGGAGGGGAGAGAAGAGAATAACAAAAGTCTTAAGCGTAATTCAGTTTAAGGAAAATAGGGTTTTTAAAAATTCTAAAAAATAATTTAAGCATTAATTAAGGAGTGGAGGGAAAATATGGTATGCATGACTTATCAACCGTAACCAATGAAAAGGACCATTAGTAGAAGATTAGGGAGTTAGTTAGGATTATTTATAATAAATTAAGTATGGATTATTAGATAAGACCCAAAAAATTGAGATTATTCTTTTCAATTTTGCCTTTAATTTAATGTTGTTTGTAATGTCTATGATATTATGGGCTAATTCAAAGTCCTACTATGCATTTGTATGAGCAAATACAATAATATGAATCAATATTAAATAAGAATCAATAGTTTAATGTGGTGTATATATATATGAGAAGCATCCTTAAAATGAGAAGTGAAGAAATAAATCTCAATTAATCGTTGGATTATGAATCGAGGGTTAAGTTTATTCATGAAAAAATAAATGTGCAAATTTTTGAACATAAATGTGCACGAAATTTTCTTGTAAATGTGCAAAAACCAAAAGAAATATGCACATTTATGTACACAAAATGCACATTTACTATTAAACTTGCACATCTGACCGTTCATCTCAAAAATCAACGACCAAGATTACATCTCACACTTCTCATTGTAAAGTTTCTCATTGGATTCTGACCCTATAATATATATTATATATTATATATAATTAAATATATATATATATATATATATAATATATAAATATATAAACACACACATACATACATATTGCTCGTAATGGGTTTATAGAAACTTTTGCTAAAAACAGAAATAACGTCTTAATTGAAACCTTGCTTGTCATTCTATTTTGGGTGAAGTAAATGTAGGTGGAAATTACAGTTTCACTCTTATTTTTTTTACTAACATTAAAAGGTCTGCATTTTAATCACTCTAAGTATTTGCTTATCTTCTATAATCGTAATGCTTAATCTCTCACTGTTCACTCTCAAATTAATGTTCATCATAATTTTCTAGGTAATCTCTCTAATTCACAACCCTCTTCTATTGTTCATGGATTCTAGGGTTTTCTTGAGGCTTGTTAGGGACGACTAATTGCGCCTCTTTTTATGGGGTTTTGGATTCATCTTCTACTCATCCTTCAAACTGCTTTCACCTTCATCTACCTTTTTTTCTCCYCTTTCTTTGTTTAATTTTCATGTTTGTTGCTTATTTTCTTCAAAATGTCGAATGTAGATCCACTTGTTCATGTTGCTATCTCTATTGAGGGCCATTGATGAGAAAAAAATCATCCAAGATCTGATAAATGCAATTGAAGCGGGCCACACTAGGCCGTATCACCTTTTCCACAAGGGTGATCCAGAGAGGATTATGAGCCACAACACCTTCATCACCCTTGGAAATGTGTTGACTGCCCTTGACACCATTGACAAGTGTTTCAGGGTGCGTAGAAGAATCTTCGGGAGGAACAAAAGAGGCGTATTCAAGCTGGGGTTGTCGAAGATGGAGGTTGTCCTTGCATCGCCACCTGGCTTTGTACCCAAGGGTGAAGATCAAACAGATCTTGGCAAGAGGAAGGTTTTTGAAGCCGGATCTCATGTGAGGGTGTGTACCCTCCCATCTCAATCCAAAGTAGGTTGTGTTAGTGTTGCTACTGAAACAAAGAAGAAAAGGAAGAAGCATGTCGTGGGTCGCAGGTTAGATTTGGGCAAGTTACCGGTAGGTTAAGGAAGAGCTAGAAAAGGAAGATGACAAAGCTAATGTTGTTCGTCTTAATCACRAGGATTTTGGTACAACTAATTCAAGCCTCAAAATTTTGGACGGTCRTACTTCTGTTCGTGGAAGTGCAATGAAAGGAGACTYGTGAGCTTTTTTCGTCAATATTTTAAGATCTAATGTTATTATGGCTTCTTTGAAAGAAACTTGGTGAGTGTACTTTTGCTTTATTCCAAAATTTTCTTGTTGTTAAACTTGGGATAATCGGTCGGTAACGTCGGTCAGTCGAAGCCATTTTTCTTGTTGTTAAAATTGCTGACTTCAACATCAGACATCACTTACAAACATATGCTTAGATAGGAACCTTGACTTTGATTTGAACTTAAACATAAACAAACAATAAAACATGGACAACAAAAAATTTAGACTTGAACTACTACTTAGACTTGAACGTACAATAACAGTTTGACAGCAAAAAAAATAGTAACACTGAAAATGTCTTCAATCTACATCAACTTCTTCCTCCATACTAACCATGTCCCTGTCCACCATATCAAGTCGCTCATTCAAGTAGGCCACAACTTGATCTACTATAGTTTGAGGTAGAGTGACATTATTAGGCAACAATCTTAGCCTTTCTAATCTTTGTTTTCCATGATGTGGATGCTTGAACTTATTTCCCCCGTTGTCTTTTAAAATTTCCACCATAATGTATTTAAGTTGTAACCAACGATGTTTTCACTAGTAGAAAAAAGGTCATTTGCTGCAGTTATTTAGGGCTCATTTGCTACGGTTTGAGCAAATAAACTATTGTGCGGTTATGGCAAATAACTACAGCGTATAGGTCTCTATTTTTTTAAAAAAATCCAATATATAGACAGCCTAATATATATATAATGCTATATATAATTATATTATATATATATATATATATATATGTAATATATATATATATATTATATTATATATTATATAATATATTTATATGTATATATAATATATAATATATATAATAATAAATAATATATATATATGTATATATATATGTATTATATATATTATATATATATATCTGTATATTATATGTATATATATATATATATTATAAATATGTATATATACTATATATATATATGTATATATATATATTATTATATTTATATATATTTATATATATATATATATATATGTATAATATATATATATGTATATATATATATTTTATAGTATATATATATATATATATATCTATATATATTATACAATATATATATTATACATTATATATATATATATTATATGATTGCAAATTTGTATACAATAATACATGCTATGTCTTATATCATTATTTGAAAGAGAAAATGTAAAAAAAAACTTATTAGGAAAATAATTAGTATATACAATTAAATATTACAATTAAATGGACCACCAATATTCCATAGAATATGCAGATATGAACCTGCAGCTGAAGCAACCAAGGCAAGGCATAAGTGTCAAGTATACCTGCAAATCAATGTATAACAATCAGACACAATCAATAAAAACATTTCCACTGTAGCATCAATGTAGAAACGCATTTATACTGCCATAAACAATAACAACTACATTAGACAAAGCCGTTTGATGATAACCATTAACACTAGAATATATATGTACTACATATACAAGTAGCTAATCAAGCTCGTAAATTCTTACCTTATGTTGTTATATTTGTTCTGTGCTTGGTCAGATTATGATTTATTAGAAATTATAGCAGACAAATTAAATACAACAAAGCAACAGCTCTAATCAACTTGTTTGTGTTTGGTCAGATTATGATTTTATTAAATTTTTATGATTATATAAACGAAGACTCCAGTAACAAATTACTAATAGCTACAGGTCTACCATCACAAAATAAACATCGAAAGACAACCATATGTAAACACGCAATGCAATTTATACTTGTTCCCATATGTTGATCAAGATTATACTTAAACAGTTAGCTAATCAATCAATCAATCAAATTTCACTTCCTAGCTAATGCATAGAATTTAACATCCTTGTGACATTAATGACTGTTTTAAGTCTCCACACATCAACTCACAACAAAAGTAAAGCATGATCTTAGAAATCCAAAGTAATGAATTTACAAAGAAAAAACACAGAAACTAGTGGATCAACATGCATTAGGCAATTAGATTCTGAATCTCAGGCCATTAGTTAGGCGAGTGCAGAGATGTACCCACTTGTTTAGAAACATTCTTTCCTTTTGATAACGAGTGCATAACCAGCCAATCCATTTCTGTGCAATTCTTTGGCAACACATCATTCATAGCATAACACAATGCTGAAAGAAACAACTTGATTTCTATTGGACATTTTTATCACCTATAATTTTATTCAATCTTTTGTGTATTAAGACAGAATAAGAATACAACACTTACAATGGTATCGTGCCAACAGAGTTTTTATTTTTCTACTAAATATCATTAAGATCATATCATTCTAAATTGTTCCGCAGACTATATCACAGCGGATGAAAATTGTGCCACTACACCAAAATAATAGCGTACAAAGTGTTCAATGACAACTTTAGTAATACGTGATATATAGAGCACAAAGGGCAAAAGAGAGAGAGAGAGATGAGAGAGTATGAGAGGGGAGAGAGAGAGAGATGTTACGAGGAGGCTGTAGCAACAAGGAGCACACGATTCAAGAATTCTTAAATGTCAACAAGCTCATTGTCATTTTGCTTGCAAGTCCCCAAAGAAACTGGGAATCAGATGTCCGAGAAAGTAGAAATTCATCGTCATTAAACGTTGAACAAGATTCTGAGAAATACAATATAGTATCTACTAAAATGTGAAATGTTCGAAACAGATTCAGCGAGAAAACAAGGGCTACTCTGGTCTAAGCAGGTCAAAAACTCCAACCTCTACAGGTATTTTGTTTTTTTTTGCATCATCGCCAAAACTCCAATACCGTGTGCTCTTAGAGAATTTCCTACAAAAGCATTGGCCATTAACATATGTAAACAATAACACATAAAACAAATTTTAAAGATAGATTTCTTCAAAGAATGTAGTGCAACATGCATAAATGTATGATATAAAGTCAGTACACACGCACAAATTCGAAAATAAACCTGCGTCGTATAACAAAAAATGTGTAGCATGTATGGAACTCCCCATTTAAGGTCACGAGTGATGCACTTTGGCTGGAGATCTTTGTGGAGAAGATTTTGGGTATCAGTCACGGCCTAATGATTGGAAAAGGCGACGCGATCAGAAAAGGCATGCAGATTTGGCTGCAGGGAAGCAAGCTGCAGAAAGAGATGCTCTGAGGTGCGAAGAGTGAGGCCCGAACTCCGACAAATCTGAGAAACAAGCAAGTGAGGTAACGCAAGCAAGCAAGTGAAGAGAGGGAAGGGGGAAGAATGTTATAAAGATTAGATACCTTGCAGATAGGGTTAAGCAAATCCCTGGCATTGACAAAAGCGCCACAGGTCTTGCATTGATCACCTTTACAAGGCAAAAGGCGGCGAGGGCACTGGCCTTTAACAAGGCTGTTGGCCAAGAATTTAGGACAGTGTTCACAATACAACTATCAACAAAAATAAAAACAGTTAGTTGAAAGCAATAAAAGACTGAAGAGGGAGCACCATAATAGAGTCGGAAACATGACTGAGGAAACTAAGTTCTAAGAAAAAGAAAAAACACCAAAAATCAAAAGAAAAAATAAAAACAACAAGAAAAATCAACATTATACAGCTGAAGTTGGTAGCAACTTTATGCATTGTAAATACTTCAACAGAATACTATACACAAAYTAAAACATTGTTACTAAAACCCATCATCATAATCATCGATTGATTACAGAAAATCACTAACACATTCACTTGCTCAGTCGAAAAACACAACACAAAAAAAACCCAATAATAAGAATCAATCCTTGCAATTAGAGTACTTTGAGCATGCCTAATGAAAACCCAATATCATTCCATTTCAACCAACTTGATCAATATTGAATCAAACAACGCAAAACCCAATAATCATACAACAAACAAAAAATGAAAATTTGTAAAAAMTACATGTTTTCCGATGTTTCTGAGTTCTTCATGAAGTTTTGCTCGTTTAGTCAAAAGAGAAGCCAAAACTGCAGATGGGTTCGGAGGATTTCGGTGCCCTAAAAAAAACCTAGAACACAAATTACAATCWTGAAAACACAAGAAAAAGGGGATTACGGTTTGTGATGTATGATCATCTTACTGACCATCAGATTCCATTGGAATTTTTAGCGGGGAAATTCGAAAAAACACCAAAAATTAAAAGAAAAAATAAAAACAAAACTCTAGATCTAGAAGAATTTAAAGAAAAAAACGAAAAAATCTCGCACAAATCTAAAGATAACTAACGAAACTCTGAGATATAAACAAAAAACCAGAAATAAAAATAAACTACGAAAATGAATCCACCCTATCTACATTATAACAGAAAACGAGCAACTGAAAATTTAAAAAAACAACTTTAAAAACTACAAACCATAAAACCCTTTTTTTGAACCAGAAAATGAAATTAGACGAACAATCTTAAAGCGAAATTAGAAGAAATAAAAAAACAAATTATACTAATCTAATTAGAAAAAAAGATGAAGAAACTATAAACTAACGACTCCATCTTAGAATAGAAATCACAAAAATATCTCAGGCAACGGCAATCGGCCGTCCTTCGTGTTGTGGCTGAGGTCAAAGGGACACGGCCAGCGTAAAGGACAGATCTGAGTGTTTTGTGCAACAGTAGGGTGTTGTAGTAGGATAATCTGAAAGAGAGCGAGAAAGAGCTGAAGAAAGAGCAGGAAGAGAAAAGTCAATTGATGACTTGTATGGAGTAATCTAGTTAACTATTTATGCACCGCCATGCGTATAGCGAGTTTATTGTTCGATTAAACTTTGTTATTATGCTCAATGACACTTACGCTTCACACTATATATTATTGTTAATAAATAGTAAATAACATAATTACAAAGTTGATGACTAAAATTATTATTATTTTGATAAATGAGAAAGCATCTCATCTACAATGTATATGTACAAAAAATCATATTTAGCGTTAATACAACACCCTTGATGATGAACCTATAAAAATTAACTTGAATAACAAAAGTAAAAAAATGCATGATTACTTCAAAAACCACCCATACGAAAGCAACATCTGTAACGAATATATAACACAATGCATATAAGATCTAATACAAATTTTTTGTCGAAACATATAAATTAACTTTCATCGCCAAATTCGTTATTGTTGCCCCAATGATCTGTATCCGCACTTCTCGTATTTTACATGAATATAACTTATGATTTGATATCCATTCATAATTAATTTCAAGAATTGAATTTTCTAATCTTTTTCATAGATATATCACAACTTTAACTTTTATTTGTCGAGTTTGATCAAGTGTGGACAAGTTTTTTTATTATCCGTTTTTTATTGCTATTAACTTTTTTTTCTAAATTAAACCGTCAATTGAAGAGTCGAGCTCATCATCCCTTATTTTATCTTTTCTTTTCTATGCTTTTTTTAGGACTTTTTTTAGTCAAGGTGATTATATTTTCTATATCTTTTAAGTTCCGATTGATCAAAACAACCATAGTTATATGTACTGTTATTGTTAATTTTTTTATTGTTTTGAAATTCTACAGTAATTGTACTAAATTCTTTTTTACGTCATTAATATTCTATGATTTTCTAATTGTTAATTTTTATAAAATACGCAAATAAAATGGATCAGCTTGAAATTAATTAAAATGCCACACAGTTACATATGAATTTGAAATAAAGTTGACAGAAGCAATGAAAAATTCCTATCTAATATCTTCCCTATTTTTTCAGACTCTGTTAATTTATTATATAAAGAACTGTCTAAAAGTTAATATAGCCCCTTTTTTTGTTACCCTTCTTAGTTTAAAGAAACTTGCTATTTTAATTTTTTATTTGAGTAATTATTAACATTAATTTCTTCACAATTATTATGTTTTTAATTTGTTAAAAATTTTCATTATCATTTAAATCTAATAATTGTTAATGTATATTTGTGGATGTCTTGAATTATATGACATGATTATGTGAATCAGATTGTTTGATAATTTATAAGGGATTTGATAATTCCTAAGGTGGAACAACCATAAAAAGCTCCCCCCTGGCCTTTATATAATAGAGATGAGGGAGAAATGAATGATGAATGCTGGTATTGAGAGAAAAGAAGTTGTTTCAATTAGGGTGTTTATACTCCATGATACACATACGATATACAGACGCTAAGGAGCGTTTTGGAATATTTTTATCTTATTTTTAATACATAGTATAATGTTGCGTTTTAGCACACTAACCACAGTTCATGCATAAGCATATACTCAATTTTTACGCTTTATTTTTGTTTTATAAAAACCGCAACAAATAACAGTTAATTTTGTGTGTTATAAAAACCCGCAGCAAATAACAATTATTTCTGCGGGTTTTATATAACCACATCAAATGACCCGCGTACATGATGTTTTTCTACTAGTGTGCATCATTTCTGAGTGTCATACCAGTCATAAGTTTCCTCCACCTTCTCAATTAGTCATCCATATCTTTAGAAAGAAATATATTGTATGACTGAAATGACTTAAAATAGACCGAATCCTTAGAACATTTAAATCAGAGATTGATATGATTGGCAATATAAGTTGGATGTCAAACCATCTCTTCTACCTGCACTAGAAATTGAGATTATTAGGTTAAGTGAGTGTTAGCGTTGTCTTGTTGAATAAAAAATCTCTATGACTTGCATTGACGTCACTTTTCATTATGTCAGGAAGAACCTTATCAATAAATCATCTACGCATAACTTCTTGATTAACATTTTGAAACATGCCTTGACCAATGTTCCACTTCCCATTTTATCTGCTTTTTTGCTATTCTTAAATACCAAATTCTCCATCAGAATATTACATTATATATAAATTATATATATTAATATAATATATATAATATATATAGGTCTACTAATTTTAACCACACCCATAAACATGACCTAAATTTTAAATGTTTTGACTCACAACATCGATCAGGTCATATTTTTTAGGAGAGATAAACCTCTTGTTGGGCTAAGATAAAACCATTTTCATAATATGAATCACATTTCCGATGTCATAATTTCAACAAGTTGTTTTGTTCCAGGATGGTTGTATAAAACCCATTGCATCCTAGCTAATTTTGGTTGTCAGTAAAATTTGGTGTTGCTATTAGTATGACTCCTCAATTTACAATTTTAATAACCTATAAACAAACATATGTGAAACCTTTAAGCACCAACAAACATCCTACATGTCTTCATATTATGTAGAGAAACTGATTGAAAAAATGCATCAGAAACACTCATGCTTTTATACCACATATTTCCATTTTTTTTTATCTAACTCAATACATTGCCCTAAATCACTGATTGATTCTCACATCTTTACTATTTTAGAAATTGTTCTTACTAACAAGAAACGACTTGCTAAGAGTTGCAAACCCCTAGAAACAAATTGCAATCATGTTTAACATTATTTATCGACAAATTGCTCTTTTCCTAAAGTTAAGTCGGGTGTCATTCTATACCTTTCATTGAGTCCTATTCTGCTGTCAGATATGTTGCTATTAGTGGAAAAAGCCCTTTCCAACAAAATTTGATCCAAGGTGTGATACGAATGCATCATCCATGGAGTCATCTTTGTGGCTGCTAAATGCAAATGATTGTATAAATTATGGAATCTACTGATTATTAGTTTAAGATCGAAACTCTTATTATGATATGTATTTTGAACAACGTATTTGTATTGGATGACGTACTTTGTAATTTGGTGAAGTTCTTTACATGATGATTGTGTCAATCTACTGAATATTTTATAGTAGGATGTTGGTTGAATATTGGAGCACAAGTATGGAAAATAAGAGAAAAAAGGGTGGTTAAAAAGCACATGAAAATTTGAATTTTCATGAAAAATTGAGGAAGTGAATTTTTTAGATCCTGGACTAGAAACGTTAAAAACAGCCCAAAAAATTGTTGAAAAAAATGAAAATTCAACACAAACACACTACTAACTAGTAAACTTATAGCTTTAAAATTTTATTTTAATTTTGATTTCATAAAAAAAAGTGGATTAACTGAAATCACATTAAAATATTTAAAAAGAAAATCTTGTTAAAGATACAGTTCATAATAAAACCAAATAGGCCTGACAATAATAATTCAATTCATTTTTTGCCAAAACTTATGTTTCCCACAAAATTAAGATGTTCTCTCTCCTCTACTTAACACACTACAATATGAACACACCAATATCTTCTATTCATAATCTAGACTGTTGACTGAGATCTGTCCACCTACAAAAGTTTCTATTAACCCTTACGGAGGAAGTATTATGCATTGAGATCTTGCTAATTCGTCTCAACTTTGTACTTTTTGTATACTAGCGTTTATATTTTAGAAATAATACGTATTAGATATTATCTCTAAAGTTGTCTCCCAATGTGCAATGTATATTATTAGCATATTACGGATGAAGTAGTTATTTCCGAGACCATCTTTGTTACATAAACTCCTCGACAAGACAAGACTATTCCCATAAAAATTGGATGTCACTTGTCGAGGAATAAAGACTCATACCAGCTAGAGATTAAACGCGACTGAAATCTTGTAAACACACCAAATGAACGGACAATGTTAGCTACCTTGAGACAAATGCTTTCGGTATAGTTGGACAATGTTAAGAAATTAAAAAGACAAAATTTAGCATATAGTTGGACAACTTATAATTTTGTGGTGAAATTATCTTTTTTTTTTACATCATACATATATAAAAAAGAGATAAACCGACACTGTTCATTTGCAATAAACAAAAGTTCATATGCCCCCCCAATATCAACCTCCCACCCAGTCACCAACTATCTCTAACTCCCAAAAAGCCCACACCCATAGCTACCCCAAAAGCCCACATCCATAACAGACCTCCCAACCTCGCCTCATTCAGTCAACTTTCTCGTATTTTCTTCTCCTTTTATCTCCAGAACTGGCAGACCAATTTCTCAATCCTCTTCCTACTTGATATGCTTGCCTCCTCTCCCCACTCAAGATACGCTCTCGTTACCTATTCTTCATGTGGAGTCTTGCTACCCTCTCTCTTTGAAAGCCTGTGAGCAACAGCAACAACAACAAATAACACAAATTCATTTGATTTCAAGGTAGAATTTATCGTAATCTTTCGTTTTTTTTTCTTACCTTTACATTCGATCATATGCTGTAGGTTTGGAGACTTACATTCGTGACAATTACGGATTTTTCACGTCAACATGATTGATTTAAATTACATTGTTTTTAGCTTTTTAGTTTTATTAGGCGCTTTTTTGAGAGACTGATTCAGTTTTCTAGTTGTTGTGTTACGATGATTTGCTGCTTTTGCAGATCTTTTGATGTTGTTATATTGTGGTTGTAGGATTAATGCATACAGATAAGCTCCGTGTCCTAGTCAAGTCTCACATACCACCAATGTCAGTCCGCTTCAACTGCTCAATGCCTATCTCCTAGTTCTTTTCCCAATCTAAAGCTATTTCGTTTCTTCTCCTCTCTCTCTCTTCTGCATTAATATCCTTCCTCAGAATACCTGAATATTCCGCAATTGTTGATTCATGATTCATATAAATATTTCGTGCTGAATTAGATATTTGTTTTTCCTGTTTTGAGTCAAAAGAAAAGAAGGAAAATCTTTACTTAAGGAATGTTGGGTGAATATGATGAATTGGAAGGGATCAATTTGGGTGAATATTAAAGATGATAGAGATGCCGTTTTGATTCAGATTATTTTAATTGATAAACTTGCTGTCACTCGATCTTAAACTATCTTTGTCCTTTATCGAATTTTGGGTTATTTCGATTGGTAATCTGTTGATTTAGTAAAATAATAATTGGCACGAATATACTCTTGAGTAATTTTCTTTTTCATGATTGTCTCGCCTAATTACATTGTTTGTTCGTATAACATTGCTGGAGATTATTAACCCTCTTATATTTTTTAAACTAAAAAAAAGTTTACTAGATCGGTTTATTTGAAGCTCATTGTTTAAAAGTTTACTAATATTTTTAAGGCCACAGGAATTATGATTTTAAAATGGGAGTTATTTTGTGGGTTATGGTGGTTGTTTACTTTCCAAGTTTAGAGCGTTCCATGTTTAATTTACTTTTCCCTAAAAATTAGGATTTCTTTTTTGCAGCGCAACTCAGTGTTTAAAGAGCAAGGTACTTGAGTCACTATATGAGATACTAGCTCATTTTCAAGGTAATTCTACCTTTTAAGTCAGAAATGTTACTGAGTTTAGAGCACTGATCATGCTGTATCAGTTTTTTTTGAAAGCAAATTAGGTTCATGGAGCTACAACATCTTTGAGAGTAATGGCCTTTGGAATATTAAGGGATTCGATCGATTACGACGAGCGATTCATTGTAATCTCGCCACTGTTAAAAGGCGTCAGTATTATTTCAGCCTTGTTTGATTCATCGTCTTTTTTCAAGCTTACTTATTTGTTTTTTTAAGTGTAGCATAAGGAATTTAAGGATTTAATTTTAATTTTTTTTCTTAATGAATAGTGAATCTTTAGGCATGAATAAATGGCTGGTTTGGTACTGGAATTTTTATTAAATAAAATAAATTGGTTTAATCGTTTAATCTCGTCTGCAAGTTGTACTGATAGAGTGTATTTCAATTGGGTTTTGTGTTTCAATATTATTTGTGTTTTAAGTTGGTTTTCATCCTCTTATGGTGTAAGATTTCTTGTATATGAATGGGTTTCAAAAATAGTGACTCTCAATTTTCCTGCAAATGTTTTGGAATGCTGCAAGAAAGTTGTAGAATACCTTTCTCTTTTTCTTTGTTCACTGCTCTAAAATGAGGATCTTTTTTTTATACACTTCATTAATAATGTAAAATTATGTTAATTGGCAGGTAAATTTGAAAGGCTTAAATGAACGCAAAAAAATGGAGCATAAAGGCCATGGTTAACAATCTGCTCTCTTTTCTTATATACTTCTTTTGTGCTAATATAATCTGAATCTATCATAAAATTATACTTCTTTGTGTCTTAATATATTCAGATCTATCATAAAATTATATAATAGAAAAAAAATTTCATGGACAAATGGATCATGTGATGTTTATACATTATATTATTATTGTCATTTTAAATTAGTATATCTATATTATGTGATAAGTTGGATATAATCATATTTAGTATGCTATCATATACAGTATTGGTGTCAAGGAACAAGTGGAGAGTAGTGAGTGAAGTTTATTCTTCCTTGCTACATAAGTAGCTAACCAATATCTATGCTTCTATAAGTTTTTTTACTTTTACTTTAGACTCATTTCGAGTTACAAGAAGTCAGAGTTCGCAGCTGATGCACAAAATAATTGTGCTTCGATAAACGAGAATTACTCGATGTGTTTTCTGATTGATGGGATGTTCAATATAGCTTACATTTGTATGACTTCTATATGTAAATAAGACATCAGCAAAAAACAACTGAATTACCCAAATTACAAGAAATAGAAACATATACATCGAATTTCCCAACCTTTCCCTGGTTGGAGATAATAACATAATCAATAAAAATCCTCCAAAATTAGTGTGTCTAGCTTGATTTGATACATTACTGTTTTGAAACGGATTCTTGTACCCTTCCCTCTTTGCTCATTTTGTCAACAAATCAAGAATTGCTACCCTCTCTCTTGCTCGTTTGTTCTGGTTGACTGAATGGGGATGATAATGAATGGTGAGATCTGCATTGAGATATGGGTAAATGAAGTGAAGATCTGCTACCTTCTCTTTTTTGTCTTTTGTTTTTGTTTCTAATTGGCGAGAGGAAGCGTAGATCGAAATTCGATTTTGATTTTAATTTTTAATCTGTTTGAATTTTGTTTGATTGATGGTGTCTGAATTTGTTTTTGAATGAGATTTTGATTGTTTATGAATGATTGAGGGGAGAAGAAATTAGGGTTTTTGGTTAGAAAATGTGTATTTCCTTGGGTTTTCAAAAATGAATTGAAAAAATAAGTGTAAGATTTTTCTATATATGTTCCCTATCCTCGAGGTTTGCATGATGTCTCTTTTGCTTGTTACATTTCATATTATCGACTTTTGGTCTAACTCATAATTGTCGACAAATTTCTAAAATCTGTGCTTGTTGTGCAGGACATTGTTACGAAGCAGTTAAAGCCTTCTCAACTGAAGGCAGATATTATTCACTTGGGACCTGAACATAGGTGACCGAAAGGTTTATGATGATAATGCGGCCCTGTACACCATTATATTTATATATTGACTTCCCATCTTAGTTAAGGCATTGATACTATACTTCATTCTTAGAACGCATGGAATCAATTAACCAGCAAAGTTATTACTTAGATAATTCGATAACCACGAGCCTATGGGAATATACGGAGTAACTTGGAATGAGTTCGCATGACAAGGTTTATAGGAAAAGAAAATTTCGTCTTCAGAAAGATAGTTTATGGTAAAGAATCTATAATTCATTAGGCGCCACTCCACTAGTATTATGATACAAAATACCCTTTTTACACAAGTGAAGCATTTCACACCATTCCGCTTATGCCGGTATAAAACAGGTAAACATTTTTGCATAATATCATGCAATTTGTTTACAGTCTTCTTTTCGCATACGATTGTCTGGCCCCAGCAAAGGTTCTTATTGACTTAAATTTTAGGCCTCTGTCTTTTCCCGGTACACTTGTATACCTATCACCTTATGCGGCATCCAATCCCCATTTTCAACCTAGATTTAAAAAATGCTATTACAGCCTATCCGCTTTATTAGGCATAGAAGAGTAGCTAGAGAAATTATAGACTATACTCCATGCAGCTTACTGTGCGCGGGAACGTAAATTGGTGAGCGAACTTTCTCTATACAAGCTGACACAACCATCATTTAGAATGTTAGATGTCTTTGCATAAAATTGACTATTCTTGCTCCTTATAAATTTATTCTAGGATTTTTCATCAAGTTTACTTTCTTCTTAACTCTTTGGGAAGTCTTTCATCTTGCATTATTGGAGCAGAAGTTATTCAGAGCTTTCTGACATTTCATTTTAATTGAATTTGTCCAGGATGTGTGCACGAGGTCACTTAAGTGCAAGGAACTTGATTTTGTAATTGTCTTGGAAAACCAAACATCGCTATAGGGAGGCTGCAAAATGGATCACTCAGTTAATGGCAAGGTCAGGGACAAAAAGGGATGGCGAATTTACTGAAGCTGAGCTGTAAGAACTCGGGGTATGCATACGGTGGAGTGTTGTTATTCTAAGATATTTATAAATTTGTATATCATACTGAAGCATACTTTTATAAATTTCATTATAGCATCACCTAAACCATGCAATCCTTAATTGTACACTTTGTATATTGTTAAATTATATTTCTTATGTGATTGGTTATATATATMACGCAGTGGCACATACAATTATATATTTCTTATGTGATTGGGTATGTATGGCATGTAAACCTCCATTATTATTGTTTTTATGATAGGTAGTAGTGCATGTGTCTGTAGATGTATATGTTTAGTTATGTGTTGATATATATGATAATTTTTTCACCATTTCTTCTTTGCTTTCATCATTATGTTCAGTTTCGATTTAAAGGAGTATTTCATGTCTTTTGATTTCAGACTAAAAGAAACTAGCTATTAAAAATTACAGGGTGGCAAACTAAATTGATGAATATTCTTTATACTTATTGTGTCAGTTGATATTGTTTGTGGAGTCCTTTTGATATCAAGATGATATGAGGCCCTGATTTAATAATAAGTTAGTTTGGTATAAGAGGAGTAATTTAATGGGCCTAAGCTCTTACTTTGATTTGCTACTAATAGTTAAAATAAAATGATAAGATAATGGGGTTTAAAGTCAATTTGGATGTGACCTTTTTTGAGAATTGTTGTATGGGTTTTGGGGTCGTCATTGGTAATTCGAGGGTATCTTGACAATGTTTCTGATGCTCACAAATTAATCAATGGTTAGTGTAGACCTCGGTCCTTGGTGGGGCTTGGATCCTTGTAGATGTGTTTTTTGTGGGCTTGAGCCACGGATCTCGCACGTGAGTGCGTTGGGGGCGTATTGTCGAGAGGGGGATCGTCATCGTGTAAATTTCATGTGCAAATTGGTAACCTCTGCGARTGTGGGGGGTCGTCATTGGTAACCTCTGCTACTYTGCAAATTTTATGGCTGGCCTTCTTGTGTATTTTTGGTTAAATATGGTTATTAACTATAAACCAATCTGATGTTTCTTGACAGTCTCTTATGCTTAAGAGTTTATGGTAGACATTGTTGAGTATTTTCTGACGGACTACAGTGTATTCTTCTGCTTGTATGAAAGATACTTAAATTGATTCTCATCGCAGCCCTTGTGCCTCTCTTAGCAAAAAAAGAAAAAACAATCTAAAATATAGTAAAGAACACTGCAGAAATAGATGATCATGTAAAAGATTTAGATGGGGATTGGAGCCACAAAATTCTTTTTCTTTAGGTCCTTTGTAAAAGAGTTACATATTATGATTCAATTTTTGTAGGTTCGTAAATGCTCATTTTATTAAAGGGGTGTGATGAATTGTACATGGAATCCCACCAATTCCTTCATCAGGCTTGTGCTACGTGGATAATACATTTAATTTGTGAAACACCTGTTGAGTATTTTACTATAGAGTAAAATTTTCTGCTTTAGATGTTTGGTGTAAAATTTTCTACTCTGGGTGTTTCCACATGGATTCCCACCAATTCTTTCAGTGATCACACATTGACCTTTGCTGCACTATAGATGAAATCAGTACTCAAATTTTACGAGGCAATGTGACTAAGTTTCAAGATCTTAGCTAACTGTATCATGGTATCTTTCTGCAACTGAAATTCTCTCTACATCGAGCACAATTTTATCACGAGGAGCTATATTCTCAATGCTTCCTGAGGTCAACTTTTGGTGCGGGCTAGCTAMACCACTTGCATCGTCRAAAACAAAGTTGGGTTCCGTTGCCTTGCCCAGGATGAAACAATACTTGGTTCTCTCRTGACCAACCTTACCTTGATCAGCACTTTTGCTTTAGGCATCCTTGTTTCGAAGTCTTACATTTGGCCTCTTTATAAAAATGAAGTTGAGGTTTTGAATGATATGGATTATTGTGCTATTTAGAGATTATAANACATTTTGAACTGCCTTGGTTACCAATGTTCCACTTGGCCTATTTTTACTGCTTTTTTTGCTAGTTCTTAAATACCAAATTCTCCATCATGAATTATTACATTATATATATATATATATATATATATATATATATATATATATATATATATAGGTCTACTAATTTAACCACACCCATAAACATGACCTAAATTTTAAAATGTTTTGACTCACAACATCGATCAGGGTCATATTTTTTAGGGAGGAGGATAAACCTTCTAGTGTTGGGGCTAAGATAAAACCATTTTTCATTAATATGAATCACATTTTCCATGTCATAGATTTCAACAYGTTGTGTTTGTGTTCCAGGATGGGTGTGTTGTAAAACCCATTGCATCCTAGCTAATTTGTGGTTGTCAGTAAAATTTGGGTGGTTGCTATTAGTATGACTCCTCAATTTTACAGATTTTAATAACCTATAAACAAACATATGTGAAACCTTTAAGGCACCAACAAACGACCTAATTGTGCTTCTATGATGTAGAGGAACTGATTGAAAAAATGCATCAGAACACTCATGTGCTTTTATACCACATTTTCCATTTTTTTTTTATCTAACATCAATACATTGCCTAAATTTGATTGATTTCTCACATCTTTGACTATTTTAGAAATTGTGTCCTTACTAACAAGAAAAGACATTGCTAATGAGTTGCAAAACCCCTAGGTAAACCAATTGCAATCATGTTTAACATTATTTGATCGACAATTGCTCTTTTTGCCTTAAAGTTAAGTCGGGTTGCATTCTATACCTTTCATTTGAAGTCTCTATTCTGCTGCAGATATGTTGCTATTAGGTGGAAAAAGGCCCTGTTCCAACAAAATTTGATCCAAGTTGTAGAATGCATCATCCATGGAGTCATCTTTTGGGTTGCTTAAATGGCAAATTGTATTTGTATAATTATGGAATCTACTGATTATTAGTTTAAGATCGAACTTATTTATGGATATGTATTTGAACAACGTATTGTGGTATTGTGGAGGTACTTTTGTAGATTTGGTGAAGTTTGTACTATGGATGATTGTGTCAATCTACTGATTATTTTATAGTAGGGATGTTGGTTGAATCATTGGAGCACAAGTATGGAAAATAAGAGAAAAAAGGGGGTGGTTAAAATGCACATGAAAATTTGAATTTTTCATGAAAGATTGGGAGGAAGTGAATTTTTTAGATCCTTGGAGCTGAAGGAAACGTTAAAAACAGGCCCAAAAAATTGTTGAAAAAATGAAATTCACACACAAACACACTACTAACTAGTAGAACTTATAGGCTTTAAAATTTTATTTTAATTTTGATTTCATAAAAAAAAGTGATTAACTGAAATCACATAAAAATATTTAAGGAAAGAAAATCTTGGMWAAAGAATACAGTTTCAATAAAAACCAAATATGGCTGACAAATTAATTCATGTTCATTTTTTGGCCAAAACTTATGTTTCCCACCAAAATTAAGGATYTCTCTCTCCTACTTAACACACTTACAATAGTGTGAACACACCAATATCTTCTATTCATAAGTAGACTGTAGACTGGGAGTCTGTGCCACCTACAAAAGTTTCTATTAACCCGTTACGGAGGAAGTATATGCATTGAGATCTTGCTAGATTCGTCTCAACTTTGTACTTTTGTATGAACTAGCGTTTATATTTTTTAGAAATAATACGTAATTTGAGATATTAATCTCTAAAGTTTTGTCTCCCATATGTGGAATGTATAATTATTGCAATTACGGATGAAGTAGTTGATTCCAGGACCATCTTTGTTTACATAAAACTCCTTCGACAAGACAAGACTATTCCCATAAAAATGGATGTCACTTGTCGAGGAAGTAAAGACTCATACCAGCTAGAGATAAAGCGCGACTGAAATCTTGGATAAACCACCAAAATTGACGACAATGTTAGGCTACCTTGAGACAAGGTTTGCGGTAAGTTGGACAATGTTAGAAATTAAAAAGACAAAATTTAGCATATAGTTGGACAACGTATAATTTGTTGTGAAATTTATCTTTTTTTTTTACATCATAACAATATAAAAAAGGAATAACCGACACTGTTCATTTGAATAGTATGAACAGTTCATATGCCCCCACCAAGATCAACCTCCCAAGCCCACTTATCTGCTACCCCAAAAGCCACACCCATAGCTACCCCAAAAGCCCACATCCATAAACCTACCCCTCATCAGTCAACTTCTCGTTTTTCTTTCCGTTTTTCTCCAGACCTAGCATTTCATTTCCAATCCTCTTCCTACTTGATATGTGCTCTCTCTCCCATAGATGCTCCGTGTACCATTCTCATTGGGTTTGCTACCTTCTCTCTTTTGAGCCGTTGAGCAAAGCAACAACAACAATGAACACAATTCATATTTTTCAAGGTAGAATTTCGTTGATCTTTCGTTTTTTTTTTTTCGTTTTGATTTCAGTCGATTTGCTGGTTTGGGAGATTCAGGTGACAATTTTTAGGCTTGATTTTTCACGTCAATTGATTGATTTAATTAATTTGGTTTTTGCTTTTTTAGGATTGTTAGGGCTTTTTTTTGGAGATTGAATTCGATGGTTTGTAGTTTTGGTGTCGTTCTGATGCTGCTTTTGCAGCTATTTGAAGGTGTTGTTGTAGGGTTGTTATGGTTTGAGATGCAAAGAGGTACCCAGTTCAAGTCGTCACAACCAACAATGTCGTCGCCTCAACTGCTCACTGCTATCTCTATCTTTTCAATTTAAGATGTTCGTTTTCTTCTCTCTCTTGTTTGCATTTAATCCTGTTCTTAGATTACCTGAATTTTCGCAATTTGTTTGATTCATGATGATATAATTTTGCTGCTGAATTAGATTGTTGTTTGTTCCTGTTTTGAGTCAAAAGAAAAGAAGGAAAAGTCTTACTTAAGGAATGTTGGGTGAAATATGAATTGGGAAGGGATTCAATTTTGGGTTGAAATTTAAGATGATAGAGTGCCGTTTGTGATTTGATTATTTTAATTGATAAACTTTGATCGATCTTAACTATTGTTTGCCTTTGATGAATTTTTTGGGTTATTCTGATTGTTAATTCTTGTATTTAGTAAAAATAATTGCAACGAAATTACTCTTTGATTGGTAATTTTCATGATTTGTCTCCCTAATTACTATTGTTTGAGTAACATTGCTGTGTAATTAACCCTTTATATATTTTAAACAAAAAAAGTTACAGTCGGTTTTGAAGCTCATTGTTTAAAAGTTTGACAATATTTTAGAGTCCCACAGGAATTATGATTTGAAAATGGGAGTTATTTTGGGGTATGGTTGGTGTACTTTCCAAGTTTTAGGCTTCCATGTTTTAATTTACTTTTTCCCTAAAAATTAGGATTTTCTTTTTTGCCACGCAACTCAGTGTTTAAAGAGCAAGGTTACTTGAGTCACTATATGAGATTAGCTCATTTTCAAGGTTAATTCTACTTTTAGGCTCAAGAAATGTTTACTGAGTTTGAGCACTGATCATGCTTAGGTTTTTTTTGAAGCAAATTAGGTTCATGGAGCTACAACATCTTTGAGAGTAATGGCCTTTGGGATATTAGAGGATTCGATCGATCGAAGCGATCATGGTAATCTCGCCACTGTTAAAGGGCTTCAGTGATTATTTCAGCCTTGTTTTGATTCATGTCTTTTTTTCAAGCTTTGACTATTTGTTATTTTTAAGTGTAGTAAGAATTTTAAGGATTTAATTTTAATTTTTTTCTTATGAATAGTGGATCTTAGGCATTAAATGGCTGTTTGGTACTGAATTTTTATAAATAAAATAAATTGGTTTTTATCGTTTATGTCTTGCAATTGACTGATAGAGTTATTTCCAATTGGTTTTGGTTGTTCAAATTTTTGTGTTTAAGTTGGTTTCATCCTCTTATGGTGTAAGTTTCTTGTATGAAATGGGTTTCCAAAAATAGTGACTCTCAATTTTCCTTGCAAATGTTGTTGATGCTGCCAAGAAAGTTGTAGAAGTACCTTTCTCTTTTCTTTGTTCACTGCTCTAAAATGTAGGATCTTTTTTTATGACACTTCATTAATAATGTAAATTTTGTTAATTTGGCAGTAATTTGAAAGGCTTAAATGAGACCAAAAAATGGAGCCTAAAGGCCAGGTTACAATCTGCTCTCTTTCTTATATACTTCTTTTGTGCTAATATAATCTGAATCTATCATAAAATTATACTTCTTTTGTGCTAATATATTCAGAATCTATCATAAAATTATTAATAGAAAAAAATTGATGGACAAATGGATCATGTGTGTTTAACATTATTATTATTGTCATTTTAATATTAGTATATCTATATTATGTGATAGGTTGGATATAATCATATATATAGTATGCTATCATATACATGGGGTGTCAAGGAAAAACAATGTGGAGAGTAGGATGATAGTTTATTTGGCTTCCTTGGCTACATGAAGTGAGCTAACCAATTAGCTATGCTTCTATAAGTTTTTTATTTTGACTTTTAGATCATTTCGAGTTACAAGAAGTCAGAGTTGCAAGCTGATGCAAAAATAATTGTGCTCGATAAGCGAGAATTACTCGATGTGTTTTCTGATTGATGGAGGAATTGCTTCATAAAGCTTACATTTGTATGACTTCATATGTAAATAAGACATCAGCAAAAAACAATCATGAATTACCCAAAATTACAAGAAATAGAAACATGATACATGAATTTTCCAACCCTTTTCCCTGGTTGGAGTATAGAAATTTACATAATAAAATCCTCCAATAATTAGTGTGTCTAGCTTGATTTGATACATTAGCTGTTTTTGAAACGGATTCTTGTACCCTTCCCTCTTTGCTCATTTTGTCACAAAATCAAGAATTGCTACCCTTCTCTCTTTTGCTCGTTTGTTGGTTGACTGAAGTTGGGATGATAATGAAGTGGAGATCTGCATTTGGAGATTGGTATAATGAAGGTGAAGATCTGCTACCCTTCTCTTTTTTGTCTTTTGTTTGTTTTCTAATTGGCGGAGGAAGCGTAGATCGAAATTCGATTTTGAGTTTTTAATTTTTGAATTTTGTGGTTTGATTTTTGTTGAGGTGTCTGAATTGTGTGTTGGGAATGAGATTTTGATTGTATTATGAATGATTGAGGTGGAAGATTAGGTTTTTGGTTAGAAAATGTGTATTTCCTTGGGTTTGTCAAAAAATGAAATGAAAAATGAAGTGTAAGATTTTCTATATATGTTCCCTATCCTCGAGGTTTGCATGATGGTCTCTTTTGCTTGGTTACATTTCATATTATCGGACTTGTGCTACTCTATATTGTCGGACAAATTTCTTAAAATCTGGTGCTTGTTTGTTGCAGGACAGTTGTTTACGAAGTCAGTTAAAGCCTTCTCAACTGAAGGAGTATTATTACTGGGACCTGGGTCGAAAGGTTATGAGATACATGGCCCTGTAATTATATTTTATATTGACTTCCATCTTAGTAGGCTAACTTTACTTCCATCTTAGAAGCATGGGAATTACCAGCAAGTATCTTATTAAGTAATTCGATAACCAGAAGCATGGGAATTACGGTAATTGATGAGGTGCAAGTTTAGGAAAAAGAAATGTTTGTCGAGGTATTTAGGGAGTTCAAATTCTTGCACTGAGAAATCCCTTGTGATAGTCGTTAAAACAGAACTTTGCATCAAATTGCGTTTCAAGAGTTTTTGGCATTGTTGTGGGGCAAAGGTTTCTTTTGACTTAAATTTGGCCCTTGTCTTTTGCAGGTACACTTTAGATTCTCGACCAACCCATTTCCAACCTAGGATGATGCTCAGCCTATCCGTGTATTAGGGCATAGAAGGGAGATAAATACTTCAGCTTCGGGGGAACGTAAATTGGTGAAGCGAACTTTCTCTATACAAGCTGACACAACATCATTTAGATGTTAGATGTCTTTGCATAAAAATTGACTATTTCTTGCTCCTTATAAATTTATTCTAGGATTTTTCATCAAGTTTACTTTCTTCTTAACTCTTTGGGAAGTCTTTCATCTTGCATTATGGAGCAGAAGTTATTCAGAGCTTTCTGACATTTCATTTTAATTGAATTGTCCAGGATGTGTGCACGAGGTCACTAAGTGCAAGGAACTTGATTTGTAATTGTCTTGAAAACCAAACATCGACTATAGGAGGCTGCAGAAATGGATCACTCAGTTAATGCAAGGTCAGGACAAAAGGGATGGCGAATTTACTGAAGCTGAGCTGTAAGAACTCGGGTATGCATCGTGGGAGTGTTGTTATTCTAAGATATTTATAAATTGTATATCATACTGAAGCATACTTTTATAAATTTCATATAGCATCACCTAAACCATGCAATCCTTAATTGTACACTTTGTATATTGTTAAATTATATTCTTATGTATTGTTATATATATTACGCAGTGGCACATACATATATATTTTCTCTATGTGATTGGGTATGTATGGCATGTAACCTCCATTTTTTTTTTATGATAGGTAGTAGTGCATGTGTCTGTAGATGTATATGTTTAGTTATGTTGTTGATATATATGATAATTTTTCACCATTTCTTCTTTGCTTTCATCATATGTTCAGTTTCGATTTAAAGGAGTATTTCATGTCTTTTGATTTCAGACTAAAAGAAAATAGCTATTAAAATTTACAGGGTGGCAAACTAAATTGAATTGAATATTTCTATACTTATTGTGTTCAGTTGATATTGTTTGTGGAGTCCTTTATGATTCAAGATGATATGAGCCCTGATTAATAATAAGTTAGTTTGGATAAAGAGGAGTAATTTAATGGGCCTAAACTCTTACTTGATTTGCTTACTAATAGTTAAAATAAAATGATAAATAATGGGTTTAAGTCAATTTGGATGTGACTTTTTGAGAATTGTTGTATGGGTTTTGGGTCGTCATTGGTAATTCGAGGGTATCTGACAATGTTTTCTGAATGCTCACAAATTAATCAATGGTTAGTGTAGACCTCGGTCCGTTGTGGGCTTGGTCCTTGTAGATGTGTTTTTGTGGGGCTTGAGCCACGGATCTCGCCACGTGAGTGCGTTGGGGCGTATTGTCGAGAGGGGGATCGTCATCGTGTAAATTTCATGTGCAAATTGGTAACCTCGCGAATTGTGGGTCGTCATGGTAACCTCTGCTACTATGCAAATTTTATGGCTGGCCTTCCTTGTGTATTTTTGGATTAATATGGTTATTAACTATAACCAATCTGATGTTCTTGACAATCTCTATGCTTAAGAGTTTATGGTAGACATTGTTGAGTATTTTCTGGACGGACTACAGTGTATTCTTCTGCTTGTATGAAAGATACTTAAATTGATTCTCATCGCAGCCTTGTGCTTCTCTTAGCAAAAAAGAAAAAAACAATCTAAAATATAGTAAAGAACACTGCAGAAATAGATGATCATGTAAAAGATTTAGATGGGGATGGAGCCACAAAATTCTTTTTCTTTAGGTCCTTTGTAAAAGAGTTACATATTATATGATTCAATTTTTGTAGGTTCGTAAATGCTCTTTATTAAAGGGGTGTGATGAATGTACATGGAATCCCACCAATTCCTTCATCAGGCTTGTGCTACGTGGATAATACATTAATTTTGTGAACACCTGTTGAGTATTTTACTATAGAGTAAATTTTCTGCTTTAGATGTTTGTGTAAAATTTTCTACTCTGGGTGTTTCCACATGGATTCCACCAATTCTTTCAGTGATCCACAATTGACCTTTGGCACTATAGATGAAATCAGTACTCAAATTTTACGAGGCAATGTGACTAAGTTTTAAGATCTTAGCTAACTGTATCATGGTATCTTTCTGCAACTGAAATTCTCTCTACATCGAGCACAATTTATCACGAGGAGCTATATTCTCAATGCTTCCTTGAGGTCAACTTTTGGTGCGGGCTAGCTATACACATTGCATCGTCCAAAACAAAGTTGGGTTCGTTGCCTTGCCCAGGATGAAACAATACTTGGTTCTCTCCTGACCAACCTTACCTTGATCAGCACTTTTGCTTTAGGCATCCTTGTTTCGAAGTCTTACATTTGGCTCTTTATAAAAATGAGTTGAGGTTTGAAATGATATGGATTATTTGCTATTTAGAGATTATATAAACATAAAACTATAGTTGACAAAGTTGATTAGCACCTTAACTTAAATGACTTTGTATTAATTTCTTTCGTAAAGAGTACATACTCTCAGTTGTATGCTACCTTATATCCAAATTTTTTTATTTTATGTGCTTCATCAATCCCTTGTGATTGTAGGTTTGCATTTTACTAACCGTCCGGGGCACCGCGCGCATCGCGCGCGGTGCAACGGCTAGTTTTAAAAATATGAACATGGCAAACAGTGCGAAACAGTGGCAAACAAGACAGTGAATAGTAACCACGCTATACTTCTAGCGCTATATGTTTATCATTTCTTGTCACTTGTCACTAAGTGAGTCAAATAAAAGGACTTGTCTCTTCCTCGCCTCAATTTAGGGTGCAAATGGGTCTGGTTTCATCATTTGACGGCGTGGTGGAGCAGGGAATGAAGAAGATAAATATTCATACTTGTCATGGAAGAAGTGTCATAGATGTTTTTATGACATACCCACCTAGCTAATTTAATATTTTAAAATCAAAAATCGGTTTTATGAAAAAATATTAAGAAAATAAAAGGTTAGCCTTTTTAAAAGGCTATTTCTTTGTGTTTACGCTTTAAACTAGTGTATATATATATATATAAAGAAATAAGGTGATTTTGGTGTAGGGATTAGGTGGGTATGAGGAGGATAGTGAAGATTTAGTTATGATGGATACCCAAACAACATTGTTTYTAAAGTTGAATCTTAAGTAAACGAGCAAATTAATTAAAATAATTTTGACACAATGAAGAATCTACATGATGGTAAGTTTACTGTGTTAAAATTATTTGGATTAATTTGCATTACTCGTTTACTTTGTTATATATTTTCATAAAAATGCGTGAAAAGTCAATTGTTACGAAAATTATGTATACGAAGGGAGTTCAAACTTACATATGACAATTTAATGAGTAATTAAAGTACACAATTGTATGAACAATATATATTCTACAACTGAATTACAATTGATGTTTGTGATTGTTCGATTCATCTCATTTTTCGATCATAGCTTGGTCCTCTTGGAATTTTCACTAAGACAGTCTCATCGAATTTCTTATACCATTTCTTCATCTCTTGATACATTTCTCCAGCGTAGCGATCCACTTCATCTTCATATTTCTCATATAAAAATGGTAACACTTGCATGCAAATATAGCCTACAATAAGTTTCAAAGTCACATTTCCAAATAAAATTAGACTATAATTATTCCATTTGATACATTATTTTTTGGAAAAATTGATTTAAATATTCCCAACTATTTGTCATCATCTATAACCAGTCCCAACAATTATTTATCTTTAAGTTGACCCATCTTTTACAAAAATTTGTCAAAAACAATCTCAACTACTTGTCATCTTCCAAAATACTTCTTGTAATTGGTAATTTTGGGACTAGTTATGGAAGATGGTAAATAATTGAGACTGTTTTTGACAAATTTTTGGAAAATTTGGARCTAGGAATAATCAATTGTTGGGACTGGTTATGGAAGATGAAAAATGGTTGAGATTATTTAAATCAATTTTTTTCCTTTTTTTAAGAGATGAAGTTCTTACTTATGAAAAGAAGATTCAGAGTGGATATGTGGTTTCCAACACGCGACAATATCAACAAAAACCCAGTTGCCTGAAACATAACAAACCAAAATTATGCATCATGTCATTCATTTTAGATATTGGTAAGAGAAATAATAATAAAAAAAGGTTCAATATCCTTTCCTGAATGAAAATTTCATCACAAAATTTTTGAGAATGAAAAACACCTCTTAGATTAAATTTGGCAAGATAACACCTTTCATGCCTTTTGTTAGCTAATAAACACCTTGGTGGCTTGGTTAGCTTTTTCGATCAAAAAATCAATAGTTCGGTGATATGGTGATAAATGGAATATACTTCCCGAAAAATGCCAATAAGCAAAAGCTATATAGTATATACTCTATATTTCGTATGTTTTTCATAGTACATCATTTAAAAGATGTTTTTTCAAATTACAAAATTAACTTAAAAGTTATTGTTTCTTTATAGGTGTTTATTGAAAAATAAATTTTTTACCAAAAAAAATCCTTCGTTCACTTACCAGAAAGAACAACCTAATATCTTTTCCACATGCGATATCGAGTAGCGTAGCCAAAAACTGGTTAAACAGTGCATGAAATGCAATGGCTGCTTGTTCAAATGTTGTTTCGTGTACGATGATTTTTGGAATATCAGGAGTTTTCCTGCAACATTGTATGTAATAGTAATTATTTGGTTTGCCAACAAAAGCTTTCAAAAGACCGAAAGAAACATGTTGCCAAGGAAATGTCAACTACACTTTATATTTCATTCTTTTGAGCTGAGATATGTATCATAATAGCTAAGAGTATCCATGCAAACTCACGCAAGAGATTAGTTCACTCGTCAAATGCAGTGAAAACTTCTCGTAGTATTAACCAAAAAATAGAAATAAAAATAATAGTTATGTTTTTTTTTATTTCAAATAAACAATCAAAGGACACTTTTGATCGTTATGACATTAAATGTAGTCATAATTCATTTTATATATAATCATGCTAATAATGCAAGATGCAACATTTCTATTTGAGAGTCAAATTTGTAAACTTTATATGTAAATAATTTTTTAGCTTCTTTTTTACGGGGAAAGATGATTTTACTCACATATTAGCCTTCTCAGCATTCACATCATCAATAAAAAAAACTCAAAAAGACTTAAAAAAATAGAAACGGAAGCTATAATCACAATACCTAAACTTTAATCTAATCATGCTCAACTCTACAAAAGTAGATACAAATCATACAATCATGTAAACATCATAGAATATCGATGTCAAAGCATCTTTAAATAAATTTTTAGCTTTAGTTTGCTAGCTTTTGCATTGGCAACACAAAAAAAGATTTGAAATTAAAGGTGTTTTTTCATAAAAAGGGTTGACAAAAAGTTTTCTTTTTACAAAATCTTGGTAACAAAAAAATATAATTTAAAAATGTTTAATTTGCATTTTTTTCAAATACTCCTTCCGTTACGCTTTACTTGAAACCAATAAATATTTTATCTCTAATAAATAAGTGAGTACAATTTATGATATATCAAAAAAAGGTTTATATAAAAAGCCAAAAAGGAAAGTTTTCAAAAAAGTAAACATTTATGACATCAAATTCTGTGCAATTTTAACATAAATCTATAAATACTTACCATTTTAAACAATAATTTAATGCTTATAAGCAGCCCTAAGGGCTGCGTATAGCATTTCCTAAAAAAAAAAATCAAATACATTTACCTTTATACAAGTGATTAGCATTTAGGCTCCGTTTGTTTTGAAGGAAAACAATTTTCATGGAAAATCATTTTCTAGGAAAAAAGTTTTCCTTTYTTTGCTTGATTAGAGGAAAACTCATGAAGGAAATGAAAAATGTAATAGACTAATCTCTATTAGAGCACTAACACTAGTGCACATAATTTTTTATCATGATCAAAATGGCAAGGAAAAAGAGTGGGAAATGGTACACACTAGTGCACACTTCAATATTTCTTCACGAGCAAAATAAAATCAGAGCAAGCCATGAGCAGAAATGAGGAGGAACAGTGTCGCGTGGGGTCCACCTTGCTGGGCAGCCATTATAATTTTTTTTGCTTTTTACACTCACAAACGACGAGTTTTTGGGGCAATGATGCTTTGTCATTCCCAAAACTCGTCGTTTTGGTGTGTTGTCAACAAAAATACATACAGTGCTGACTGGGCGCGTCAGTCGACCCATATCAGGGCGTGACACGTGGCCAGTCAGTCAAACAACCAATCAGAATTCAGCACAAATACACACGGATTAATTTTGTAACGGTTTTTTCGCAATTAAAAATATTCAAAAATAAAAAAATTACTAACGGCTTTATTTTTTTTTCTCTATAAAATAGACATCCATTTTGACATATTTTGACACACTTCAAAAATCACTAAATCTTAAAAATCTCTTATTAATCTCAAATCCACTTCAAAAACCTTCTTATTCTACAAATCCACTTTGTTGTTGTTTTTTTTAATTTGTTTATTTAGTTAATTGTTGTTATTTTGTAATTGTTCTTGCTTAATTGTTAAAAACAAAATTTTACTATTTGTATTGTCTAAATTCTGCAATTTAAAAGCAAGTGATTAGTTAATTAAAAATATTATACCGTAATATCTAATTTTGAAAACATGATTAATTAATTTATGATCATGATTAGCCGTATTTTTAAATATAGTTAATGTTAATAATTCTTATAAATCATAATTTTATAATTTATAAGTATTAAAAGTAATGATGGTGAATAAATGATGAGTGTATTGTGGTGGGTATAGGGTATAGTAGGTGAGAGAGTGGTGAGAGTTTTTTTTTTGAGCATTGTGTAGTGAAAGTATAATGTGAGGAAATTGGTGGAAGAGAGAATAGTAGAGAGATGTGTGAGGATTTTTATTTTTGTGCACTGTGTGTGTGCTCTTATATAAGTGAAGGGGGAGGAATGGTGTCCCCCTACAAAGTGTCCACCATACCCTTAATGACCCCCTATGAAATGACTATCATATCTCATTATTAATTTATTACTGATTATAAAAAATACTTATCATCTCTTTTTCATTTTCAATTTTCAATTTGCCATAAATGTGAACAAGTTAAAAATGCATTGCTTTTGAATTCAATTGAATACTAATTAAGCAATGTTTAAGTTATTTTCTTTCTTAACATATAAATGTGTAATAATGAAACATTGCATAATCTATTACACTAATAAAAAGAATTCAATTGACAAAATATTTGATAAGATTGACACAATGAGAAGAAAACGTAAACTTAGAATTCATATTAAAAATTACACTAATTAGATGATATTCGTTATACGATAATTGTGATCAACATGGAAATCAGTGTAGTTATACGTACAACCAGTTATACTATTAAATTTGTGCACTAAGTATATGTCCCACATTATTATTCGTCAATCTAATTATTAAGCAACAATTTTCCTTAAATTATATTTCTTTAATTATTTTAACATATTTCATATTTGACTAACGATGAACGAACAACTAAAAACCATTGAATTATAAGAAAAACATACGAAAATCTATAAATATTTATTTGTTTGACACGCACGCATCGCGTGCAAAAAATACTAGTAGAAATAAAGGAAAGGTGGGGAAATGAATAAGGGAGATGTAAGAAGTGGGGAGGAAATTGTGGCATTCTTTCTCTACAAAAGGAAAATGATTTTTCTTTTCCAAAGTGACATTTTCACCTTTGAGGAAAATGATTTTCCACCTCCTTTCAAAACAAACAAAAGAAAACTAAAAAATGGAGGAAAATCATTTTTTGAAAAAATGTTTTCCGTCAAAACAAACGGAGCCTTAGTTGAATTAATGACGTATCGAAGGATGGAAAAAGTACCATTTAAACAATTCGGAGAGAGTGCACCATATAAAGAACACAGCCATTGTTGTAATGAAGATATGACATAGGAGAGTTACGAAACTGTACTCAACAATCTCGAATATAAACCATATCATACTTATGCTCAGCAGAAGAACAGCTGACAATTTTGGCTTTCTCCATAACAATATATCAGCCACTGCAAACATCAAATAATAATAATAATATAAGGTTCATTGTTCATATTTCATAATTCATACTATGCAAAATAAATGCAATTGATACCAATTCAAATAGACATGAGATAACACAGTTATGAAAAATAAAGGATATTGATTCTACTTTTGATTCTTGTYGTTAGAGGTATGAATCCTCATACRCCTTTCTTCATTGTAAATGTACCCTGCCTCTGTAACTCATTCGCATTAAAAAAATTATTTAATTCTAAACTGACAAAACATTGGTCTAAAGAATTAAAATTTAACCCACATGTCGCGAGAATCCCACATTAAAAATGGAGAGGGAGAATGCATGTATGACATATAAAATTGGGGGATACTTTTCATATTAACCATTGATATTAGGAAACAATTGTTAATAAACCTTTTCAAACCTTTAAATCACTTATAAATGAGAAAGGTTTAGGTAATAGATTCAATCCCACCTCGGAAGGTCAGATGTTTCAAATCCTCATATCCCCTCCCCATTATAAATGTACRCCATTCTTGTAGCTTATTCACACTTAAAAAAAGATGTATTTGTAATAAAGTTGATTTTATAGGGTACGYTAGTTATTAATTGGTAATTTTATATTGAATATTATGATGAAATCTCACTAAGCTTGTATGGAGTCACATATGAATATCGATCATATCGTATTATCTATGTAACAAGCTTACAACACCAATCATATATATTATTACGCAATTGCACATAATAATATAACTAACCTTCTCCACCTCCAAGAACATCATGAAGGGGTCTCTGACGARGGAAGAGCCTAATCGGGGTCGGTCGTGGTGCTGCCGCTGCGTCGTGGTTGTAGCTACTCATATCTGAAGCAGAGGACATGTTGTTACAATGAATTTAATTAATTTCCAGAGGTTCGATCTTAGAGAGTATATTATCTTTGCATGGGAGGAATAACAATAAACGTGTACATATATATAAACATACGTTGGGGTTCTATGCTTTAAAACCAAGAAAGATATTTTACAAGTACAACAAAATGAAGAAGAAAGGAATTAATTATGCCTTTTGGAATAATTCTGATGGTTACTGTTAATAAGTTTGCGAATTGTCCAGAATTTGGTCTTAGCTTGCTCATTTAATACTCCATTGCACGATATTTAATTAGTAGCATGTATAATCTATAATTATAATTGCATCTTATTAGAATGACATGCATATTGGCCTATTGGGGCGTGCTGCAAAAATTATGAATATAGATCTTAATCCGTCCTTGGATCGGAGATCGTAATTGCGTTTATCAATTTTTTTGTTAAAAAACCTTAATTATCAATGTCAAATCTAGATAGAGTGAACGAAGAGAGAAGGAAATGAATGAGAAAGGTAGAAGGTTTTTAGGGGATTTTATTACTCAAGGACAAAAAAGAGAATTCACAAGCAAATTAGGAGGAAAAACGTAGATGTGGGCCCATTTCCGTTAAAAAGTAACAGAAGTTACAAAATGGGGGTACATTTTAAACTCGATCTCGATGCAAAAGTTTGYGGATTTAGTAAATTTTTGAAAAACAATGGCGGGCCGTTTGGTACATGGGAGGGTGGGAATGGGATTTTTAATCCCAAGCCTTGCTATTACCATGTTTGGCAAATAGGAATTGTCTTATTTAGTGGGGATGTGAATGAGAATATTTATGTTGTATTCCCCAACTTTTATTATTAGGATGGGGCAGGTAATAGATGGGAGGGAAATAGGGAATAGACTAATCTGATAAAAAGACTAAAATGCCCTCTTACCCAAAAAGCTAAGTATGAAGTGCTAAGAATTTGTCAAAGGGTATAATGATAATTTTACAATTTAGTCCCTATATTAATCCCACATACCAAACATGTGATTTTAAATTCCCCAATCTTATTCCCAATAACATGACAAACAAAGGATTGGGACTATTTATTGAATTCCCACCCTCTAATTTCTATTCCCATTCCCACTTTATATTTCTCAAATTCTCATTCCCCCTTGCCAAACGGCCCGTGGGYGTTTTTGACAAAGGGAGGAAAACATTTGGGGGTTTCTGCCAAAATTTCCTATAATAATACACGCTAGTGTATCATAACAAGAATATTGAACACATCTATTCATTAATTAGGTCGAATTATGTTGGATTTGCATACTTATAGAGTCAGGATCCAATGAAAACCAAAATACATGGGTACATTTTACATTTTAAGYGGTACATACAAGCAGTAAAGGGGTACGCAAGACTTTCAACTACCATTYATGAACAGTACACGCGTATCCCTTTAAACCTTCAATGTATCCCAGATTGAAATACAAGTATATACATAGATTAAATTATGACTGTCCATCTCAAAATCCTACGGTCAAAATTAAAAGTTTTTAGTTTTCACCTAAAGTTGTGTTTATATATATATATATATATATATATATATATATATATCCCATATCCCACACACCATAAATGTGTGAGTTTTAACTTTGTTCCAAATGTTAATTACGATACTGCCCTCCCTATACTTTGATATTTACCCATTAGTATTGTCTTATTGTTATTATTGCTATTATCCCATCACCCTATGCATGCTTCTTCCACTTTCTGATTCACTTCGTCTTATCACTTCTTTCTGCCATTCTCTCCTCTTCTTCCAAAGCTTGTTTCTTGCATCTCCTATGTCGATTTCTCTATCGTTTGATGAGAGTTAATTAGCTATTGTGCGTTATCATATCTTGAAGGTCGTCCTTGGTTCTTGCTGTGTTGCGAACCATGAACCCCTCCTTGGTTGTTTGAGCTGGGATGCTTTATCGGCGGCATGAGGTTAGTTTATTGTTTACTTGGTTGGTTTAATTGAAGATGGTGTGGTTTGATTTTTGATTTTGGAGGTAATTTAGTTGATTTTGGTCTTAGTTTGGACTTTATTTTCTATTTTTGATTTAGATCTGTGTATTTTTTTAATCATAGTTTGACTTTAATTTCTATTTTGATGGATTCTATTGCTGGTTTAGGAGCATGCGAGGGATGATGAATTGGGGTGTTAGGGTTATTGGATTTTGTTTGGAGGTTATTTTTAATTTGGGTCGAAATTTAGGGTTTTCGATTAAAGTGATTTTGGATTAAAGAAAAGTCAAATCAAATATATTGACACTAAGAAATTAGGTATTTGCTCATTTTCCTTCAATCATAGTATTTTTTCTCTGAAATTCCCAATTTACAATTATTCGATTTCTCCAAAATTTTCAATTTCAGGAAGAAGAATTAGAAGAAAAATGGGTGAAAAGGTCATAAAAATATCTGCTTTATCATCAAAAGATGGTGAAGAAAGCCTCAATGTTCTTGAGCAAGATGCTATAGTTAATGGTTCTTCAAAATTTCGCTCTAATTTTGTTTCACCTGAACTAGAAGCTTGTCTTAATCAATTTGTAAGTCTACTTGATACCCTCTTTTCAAAATCTATTTTTTTTGTTATTTATGATTTATCAAGCTCCTAACTGGATAATTTAGGGTGTTTATCAAAAAAATTAGGATGAATTATATGCATCTTATTGTTTAGCTTTGGACTTTGATAGGTTTTAAGGGTTTAAGAGCAAATTAATCAAAAATAGGGTCAAGATTAGAA
The DNA here is from genome assembly GCA_008642245.1 of Bassia scoparia. Classification (NCBI taxonomy): domain Eukaryota; kingdom Viridiplantae; phylum Streptophyta; class Magnoliopsida; order Caryophyllales; family Amaranthaceae; genus Bassia; species Bassia scoparia. The sequence goes on from SNQN01003190.1 coordinate 60,758, forward strand.
TAGTTTAATGCCAACTTTTCCAGCACCATTGAGATAGCAAGCAAAAAATTGATAAATTTTGGCTCTGCTCATGTTCTTTCAATGTTTTTAATCACCACCATACGAAGATTTCTCATCTTATAATCACCATTGAAATTATATTTGTGCTGAAAATAAACACTTCCTTCTGAAGATACCTGCACACAAGCATCCGACAGAATAATCAAAAATGCAAAAGAACTTAAAAMCATACAGGTTGAAATCTAATTTGATTTCAAAAAATTGTTTCTTGGAAAATAAAAGGAATTTAAAATTGAATACATGTTTAATTGTTTAATTTTGAATTTGAGTGCTTAATTGCGATGGTTTGAATTGAGATTTTCAATTTGGGATTTTAGGAATTGGGTTGGATTTTATTTGATTGGGCATTTTGAGTTTGCCTTTTCTTGTGCAATGTGGGAAATATTTGATATTTTTTGTCCTGCATTAAAGAACTATTTGGGTAATTGTTAATTTGATTCAATGATATGTATTAGTTCAAATATTGGGTGGAATATTTGATTCAATGATATGTATTAGTTCAAATTTATCTCCTAAAACTAGGATAAAGGGATTTGTACTTGAGACTTTCAACATGRGATGTGAGGCCTGTTCTTTTACCAATATTCCACCCCAATTTCTTTTGTATATTTTAGAAACAAGTCAACAACATGATAATACTCATTTTGAGTCCTTTGGTTCTGAGGCCCTGCATGGTTGCCCACTCTGCATGTTCCCAGAACCGTGTCTGCTGCCTTCTCTTTGATGTTTTTGAAAATCATGTGAGGTTGACACACGYACCAGTCCAGTAAAAGAAAACTCAGAAAACTGTTTACGATTTTATTTGCTTTGTCAACTTTTTTTGTCACATGAATAAGAAATTGTTTAATGTGTCTGTAACMGCAGGTGCATGAAAATCGTACTYGATTTTTGAAATATGGAAAGCTCATCCAACTTACCGAGGGACAGGAAATCACTATATCCACTGATTACACCATCAAGGGGGACACATAGATGATTTGCATGAGCTATAAAAAGTTAGTTGTGGATCTAAAACCTGGAAACATTATCCTGTGTGCAGATGGTACTATTACCTTCACTGTCTTGTCTTGTGATCAAGCTGCTAGGAATCTGGGACTGTGAGGTGTAGATGTGAGAACACTGCTGTGTTGGGTGAGAGGAAAAATGTAAATCTCCRTGGTGTTGTAGTTGATCTGCCTACCCTTACTGAGAAGGATACAGAAGACATCTTGCAGTGGGCTTGCAAAAGAGCTTGAAAAGCCCAAGAAGGAACCCAAGAAGCTCAAGGAAGAGCCCAAAATGCCAGAACCTGTAATCCAAGCAATTGACTATATCCAAGCCATGTAATTGGAGGCCTATAACTCTTACAATAACCGCTACAATAATCCATTCTATTATAGGTATAATAATTACTATTGATAACACATAGAAAAGAACTTACATTACCAAGTTGTATGATTAACAGTGTCAAAAATTATCTTTAAGTATAAAGCCTAGCTCGTGTGTGATTAGGGATTCGAGTTGTATGATTCTTTCTTTGTACTTTACAGAAGAGCCAACTTATTCAATTGATAAAATTACAGAATTTTTTACGGAGTAATATATAATTGAAGTTACATTTCTGAACTTGATTTAGTGTTTACAACTTTCATTATGGTCATCAATTCATATTCATCATGTTCATGTAKACTACAATGAACTATAAAGCTATACCACTGTAGCCAATGGAAAACTCATACAGTACAAAGCAAATAATTTGAATATACACTACAGAAGACATCTTGCAGTGGGGTGTACCCAATAACATTGACATGATTGCACTGTCTTTTGTCCCAAAGGGCTCTGATCCTTTTCATACTCTTGTTTCTTTTGATATGTACTACGGAGTACAATTTTACCGATTCTACTAATTTCACTTTATCATGCATGATTATATCAATACATATTTCGTATCGAGTACCTTGTAAATGAATTGATAAATTTTATTTTATTTTGTTATCGTTGCCCTACCAAAAAAAAGTTTACTACTTGCTCATATTTGAAAACTAATAGATGTGTATAAGAGACAGGTATGGAACTATGCAAATATGGTGACTCTTGTTTCTTTTGATATGTACTACGGAGTACAATTTTACCGATTCTACTAATTGCACTTTATCATGCATGATTATATCAATACATATTTCGTATCGAGTACCTTGTAAATGAATTCTTATACACATCTAGATGTGTATAAGAGACAGGTGTTACAGTATACGAAGTAAAATAAATACAGACATATTATAAAATTCAGAGCTTATTATATTGATTATTATGCATATATAATTAGCTTCTCATTTCAAAGCAATTAACTTTTTGGTTATATTGGATTTAAGAGCTTATTACAATTGATTTTATGGGCTTGAAACTTTTGAATGTWAGAATATGAAGAACTTGTTACTGATATGAAATTAAACCTTTTTTCATATGCTTATTTTATAAATAAATGCTCTATTTTATATTTTATAGGCATTTTCTCTAATTAAAAACATTTTAAAAAATTCATAAAAAATGTAGAAAATGATAATGTTAGATATTCATGATATGATGCTAATTCTAATCTGAGGGAGTTCCCGAAGCTAACTGTCGAGTTTCACGCCTAACAGGGATAATACTTTGTGAACTGCTTAAGTTGCTTAAAAGTATTTAAATTGTGTTTATCATCTGGATTATGTATTTAAATAACAATGCAATGAATGCCGCATAATATTTTGGTGAAAGTTAAGCTTATTCGTGATGCCTTTTTCGGTAGATAAATGTTGAAACATGCATTGATGAAGTCAATGTAGCTTAGATGTTTCATCGCGTATACAAGCTAACATATTTTTCGTAATGTATTTTCACCTGCGCGCCGTGTGCCACTGGTGTGTGCATATTTAGGATCAAATGAGAAGAACCCCTAAAATAAGAAGCGTGAGAAACAATCTTGATGGTTAGATTTTGAATGGAGGGTCAAGATTTATTTCACCAAACACTACTACAAAAATGACATAAAAGACCATATCTAAGAGACCGGTGGTGCCTAATAACCGGTCTCTTAGATTAAGAAACCGGTTAAWTACHAAKACCGGTCTCTTATATCCATTTAAAAAACCGGTTGACTACATCACATCTCTTAACGTGTGGTCCCTTTGGCTGTGGGATCCACAATTAATAGTAAAGAGACCGGTTTTAGAGAGACACCGGTCTCTTAGATGTTTATTTAATATTTTAAAAAAATATACTCGATTATCGTGCTTATGAT
>SNQN01003191.1:0-13570 GCA_008642245.1 Bassia scoparia
GTTGCGAAGGGTTCAAGAAGTTCCTTGTGAACTGAGAACGAGTGTCTTAGATTGTAATTAGGTGTTGCATCCTATTATAATAAGACGAAGTCCTGTGTCGCATCAGGCCACAGTTTTTTCTCTCTTGGCGTTTGTCTTGAGGGTTTCTGTGTTTGGAAAATTCCCTTTGCTCGTGTTTCTTTGATTAAGTTTCTTTTAATTCCGCAAAAAGTWACTTAAGTTCCTCAATACAATTCACCCCCCCCTCTTGTATTGTTCAGTCGATCCAACATACACTGCGTATACTCTCTGAATTTTGCAATGCAAGGCATAACCACACCAACTACACGATGATGAGCTAATGAACAAGGTCAGAAGCCAAGAGGCCCAAGACTACCTGAGCAACATTCTCCTCAAATTCAGTTAGTTCTAGACCTTTGTCTTTTTGTATCTTCCTCAATGAAGTAAACATCTTTGCAGAAATGCAGTTCCGAAAAAACAAAATGGAACACATAAATTAGGTTAATCCATACAATAAAGTTCAATTGCAAAAGTTTTCAAAACTACAATATCATCCCTTTCAGTATTTGATTACGATTCTTCAATCCAAATCATATCAATAAAGTTGATTACTTTACTAAGCTAACTACAACTACATAATCTCAAAAATGCTGACTCAAATTGKCATGTAAAAAGTGAACTGTAAAATTCATCTAATCGATTGCTAATTGTAAAATTGTATATTTTTCCGATTATAAGTTAAACAAATCAACATAAAAACAAATATAAATTTATGATATTAAACAACCCTAATCAGACCCCCCTTTTTCTTCTTCAAGCTCTGCCTATTTAATCATTTTACCTTTGATTCAGGTTGGTAAATCCCCTGTGCAAAAATTTCTATGATTTGAAGGATTGATTTTGATTAGTTAATCGTATATTGTTCGACACCTCGAAGTAATGATTGCTTTAACAAATTCGGAATTCTTTGATGAAAAAAAAAGAAAAATTATCAATTAAAACTACTAACAACTAAACACAAAGACACATTAACAAATCCAAAAATATAATATCGAATTTGAAATACATTTACCTTACTAACGAGGCAGTGTGATGTATTGTATTGATATATGGTTTTTCTCCCCAGTCTCTTGCTATTTTGAATGGTTTTTGGCCTTCTTAAGGCCCTCCTTGCTACTAATATGTTTGTTTAGTGTTTGAATGAGTTTTAGGTTGCTTTCATTGATTTAGAGTGATTTTGGACTCATTTGCGAGCACTACGGTGCTTTGAGAGGAGTAGCGAGGAGCTAAAAGTGGAGCTATGGACATATGTTCACTCTTTTGGTCATAAGTCACGTTTCGTATGTTGGATCGGTGTGATTCTAGTTGAATTGGAAACTATACTTCAAGAGCTTCRATTCGATAGGTCACATGCCTGWTTTGGACCACCAGAGCTCGAGTTATGGCCCGTGGAAGATAGCCAAATGAATCTACCGCGTTTAGACCTCAAACCGATCGGTTTGACTTAAACCGATCGGTTCAGGGTCGTTTTTGCCGATTTAATTATTCTCTTTTAGGCTGATTTATTGAGGGATAGGATAGTCTTTTTAGCGGCTCATTATGAGAAATCAAATTATAAGAGGGAGTAATCTAATTTAATAATTTTTATCATCAAATATTTATAGGTTTCTGATACGTATCTCATAGCCCTAGTTTGTTGATAGATGATTCAAGTAAAATTCTCAAGTTCAGTTCCCGATTCTCTTTGCACTTGTAATATTCATCTTATCTATTTATTATTGCTTTTAATTGTTTAGTTTTTAATCAATGTTTCCCAACGCCAATTATTATGCTTAATTTCATAATGAATGAGTAGTTAATTCTAATATTGGATCTATAGCAATCTATATGTATTATTTATCCAATTTCTTGCAATTAATCTAATTCCTACTAGATGTTCTTCATGTTAATCAAGAATTTTGTTAGGGCCCGAACTTATATTACTTATTTGTTACTCACGCTCTATATTAGCATTGACCTTAACCAAAGTCAACGTCATAGTAGAACGACTATCCTAGTCCGTAGATACGGTAGTAATGAATATCTATATTCATTTAGATTCGAAGGAACTTCGCCTTATTTGTGGTCTTGTTATGAGGTGATGCCGAATGCTGCTAATTACATTTATATTGAAGCCATACCTATCTTTTAGCACATTATCTATTTAATCCTTTAAATTATTATTCTGTTTCATCTATCATTAGTTCGTATAAGTTGTGCATAATTCACAAATATATATGATTCTTTTGATCTCTCTTTCGTATTTGATAGTATCATAGCATATGCTTGCTACATCTTAGATCTGTCAGGTCCGCACTGAATGCATATGATTGATCTTTCAATGGTGGATTAAATCACCGATTGCCCGTACTCGTTTACTTTCTACTTCCGTGGCTCGCGCTCGATGAGTCATGGTGATCATATCATACTGTTACAAGAAAGTGCAAACATTATTAAGATATCATTCTCGAGCACCTCTAAAAACAAACATTAAATACGAATAATAATGATTGTATTAAATTAAAATGGTTATATTATCATAACCAATGATTCATACTAATATTTACCGGAAGTAGGAAGCAGAGATTAAAATATTCAACAGAGAACAATCTTGAATAAAGCATGTTAAATTCAACGAAATAAATGTTGTTGATATAATTAGAAGCTGATCTTATTATATCTAACCAGTGATCTCAGTTCCTGGACTGCCTAGCATACTAACATCTAATAGTCGCAATAGTCGTTAAGATTTAGGATCCCCCACACAAATTGTTTGCACATTAATAAGATTGTACATAAAAACGCAAATTTAAAGTATCATACTGGACCAATTTTTGGCTTCTAATGTACTTGCAGCATAAATTATTCTCTAATCAGCTGGTCTCGAAACTTGATGTTAAGTATACAAAAAAAACAAGAAGACGATATCTAAATTGCAATCGATTAAACTGATCGATACAGACAATCTTATTGTTGATGTTTCTCCAAAACGCCAAAACGTGAGTATGCATAGGCGCCTGGAATTTGCAGCATCTAAACATATGATTGAACTTCCCACATGTTAGCATGAGTTCAAATGGATTTGCTAAAGCAGGCACATGTATTCTAAGGTGAAATGCATGAAGAGCACACCTATATAGGTGATCTGCGGCTTGAAATTCTGGGGGGGTTTCTTAATCTCTTCCAGGTTGGGCATTTGTAGCGCAGGGCCTCACTAATTATGCGAAGCAAAGGCAAAGGCGTGAATTGAATTCAGAGAGACAAATACATGAGCTTACCTTTATAACGAACAACCGTTACATGATTCTTGCTCTTTTCAGAACCTCGTAGGAGATAACATTTCTCAGAAATGAGCAGGGAGTGTTTTCTGCCATTGGTTTCGAAATGACCTTTACTTTACAAGCTTGGCGTGCCCTYGATAGAGCAACTTAAAGTTGCCCATGAGAAAAGCAAGGTTGCTGCAAGTAAACGCCAACTTCGCTCAAGGTTTGTCCTTGTGCTTTATTTATAGTCATTGCGAAACAGAGCTTAATCGGGAACTGCTTTTGTTGAAATTGGAAAGGGTAGTTTGAAGAAGAGGAAGGTCAAAGATTCACCCTTGGAAGTAGCACCTCTTTTCCTTTATACATTCTRGTTGCAATCTCGCACAAGATGAGATGCGGAAAGAACCTCTTACTGATAAGTCGAGTACCATTGCATAATCCATTTGTCGGGTCAATGTTTCGCTGTAGGATTACTGGACAATCCTTTTTCAACACAAGCTCATGAGGGCTCATTCCACTTGGACATAAAGTGTGAAGGAATTCTTGTGGGTAGACGTTACAACTATCGACTATAATAGTGTCGAAGCCTTTATATATTATTGCTTCTCCATGAAACTGAGATATGAATGCGCTATTAATGCTGTAAACTTCATCATTCTTTGTTGTCAAGATGGCACGATCATTACACACCGCAGGGTCAAATGACGAGCCATCAAGTCCAGGGTAAATTGTTTGCATGAGTTTTTCCATAGGGTCAAAGATTTCATCGAAAGGTATGACCATGTTGATGGGCAGCTCCACAAGCTCGGTGTCGGTGTCTTGTAGTTGGCCATTTCCAAGTGCTAATAGAAAAGCCACAAAAGATTGATCGTCATGAGCCCGCATATTTTCATGCAAACTGAACCGTGTAAAATAAGGCCATAAATGCGAAGACACCAAGCTTTCCTTGACAGCCTCATGTTGTGTTTGCCTTGGAGCAATTGGAAGTACTTATCTAAAGTCGCCACTAAATACGACCACTTTTCCTCCCAAGGGCTTGTTTGTATCAGCCAAGTCTTTAAGAAGTAGATCTAGAGAGTGAATACTTGCTTTGTTGGTCATGAGGGCCTCGTCCCAAATTATTAGAGCCGTTTCTTTCAAAAGCACAGCCAATGCCCCTTGTTTYGGTACATCACATATCACCGATAGATTGGTATCAAGAGGGAGCTTGAATCTCGAATGAGTAGTACGACCATGGGGTAAATTCGAAGCTGCTATTCTCGATGAGGTAGTTGTAAGAGCTATTTTGTTGAGAAGGCAAACCTTGGCATAAAGTGCACCGTACAAGAATGTCTTTCCGGTTCCCCCTGGACCATCAATGAAAAACAAGCCTAGCTTGTTATCTTTTACACACTGAATGATGCTTTTGTATGTTGCTTTCTGCCCAACGTTTAGTTGTTTACGAGCCTTCTCGCATTCCTATGAAATTGGTGCATCGATGACATCTAGAATGTTCCTTATTATCCTTGTAGATTCAGATTGTTCACAATGTAGATGTTCTAAGTTGAACTCAGTGAGGRTTCAGCCCATGCCTTCTAAGGTTCTCTCAATACAAAGAGAAGTCTCACGAAATATCCTATTCTAATTATACGGATATGCATGCCTGAAATCTTATGAGAGGTACTGGTAGTACTTATCCCAAAGAGCAGCCAGATTTGATGTCGGTTGAACAAAAGAATCATCACAAAAAGCTTTCATAGTGCTTGCGACATTTGAATCTCTGCTGCCTCATTCAAGCACAGCTTGTTTGCATCACTATGCTCAATGAGGCCTCTTTGTAGAGCTGCCTCTTGGAAAGTGGGACACTTATAGCCATCTATGGTCTTAAGATCCTGGATGATTTTGGACCATGAACATGAGCAAGCAATATTCGAAGGAAAAAACACTTGTCATCTACTAGGCTTACAAAACTAAGCCTCCCAATAGAAACACTTCTTTACCTATCATTCCATGTTTTCTCCTTTGTATTCTATGTGAAGTGTTCTGGAAATTTAGAGTAAAGATATTGCTCTCCACTGGGCTATTCTTTGTTCATGCGGAAGAACTCAGTTTGAGGCATTTTAGCACGTCTTTCATTTGTAACTATTGTTGATAGGCTCTCGTGAGCCTGAAATTGGWTGGGTTGCATGTTTTCGAGATGGATTTGTAATGGCATGACTGGAGGGGTCATCTCATATAGGTTAAACCCAAAAAGATGCCACACTGCTTCTGGAGGAGAAACCTAACGACCATTCTGAAAGTTGTCGATTTCATTGACTTTTTTCCCAGGAGTTTACTGCATAATACTAAAAGATATTTGATCATGTCCCTTGTACATGTATTTATATAAATACTCAACCGCTTTGATGGTTGAATAGATCTCAGCATTGATGTGGTAATCAAAGAGAGCTAATAATTAGGGATTATATGGTATGACCCATCGGTTATCCATTTCTTCCCCGCGAACAATGACAACCTCTCCCGTTTGTTGTCTTCTATACAAAGGATATCYGTCTTTATTGCTTGTTGTGTGAGACATGAATTCCTTCGGATATTTAGACTTGCATGCGAGCTAGGCATCTCTCTCTCTCTCATGCAAGGGCACTCCGGATGTGCAAGACTGCATGGGCCATGCAACATATGTTTCAACACAATTGCTCTAAGGTGTAGCTCTGATGGAGAAGGGATCTCAGCCGATACAAATCTGTCATAGTTTTCTGGATCCTTTACTTTGCATTCAAGTTTTAGGTTAATTAGGAAGTGAGCATGAGGGAGGCCACGCTTCTGAAACTCAACAACATGAATGCATGCAGCAACTTGCACGAAAATATGTTTTTTCATAATTTCATGTTTGAGTGTGGTTGGCTTTGCATGGAAAACGCGAGCAACCAAATCAGTCTTGTTCTGCACTTGTTCCCCTAGTTCAAGCTCTTGCCTTATTTCAGCCCAGTTTGGGTTGCATGTCATAGTAAAGAAAAGATCTGGTTTTCCGTAGCGCTGAACCAGAGACATTGCATTCAAATAGTGCCGCTGCATGTCACAAGGCCCACCAATGAAAGAAGGAGGGAGCACAACACGGTGGCCAATATTTGCACCTTCAGTTTCTCCTCCTAAGAAGGTGTCGACAATGCCTTGATATAKCTCAGCTCTAATAGCGGCTTGGTTGTGCCTGAAATAATTGAGCCTCGTATTTTCCATCTTCACATACATGTCAACAATGTACTGCTGCAGGAGCCTCCCTGCCCTTAGCAAGTGATTACCACGACAAATTTGTAATACGTAGCAATAATAATGTAGACACGAAATGAACTTCATTCCCTGTTGACTGTCTTGTGATGCCACTATAGGAATATAGATATCAATGTCTTGTGATTGATCCATGGCATAKTTTTTTGCATTTAATATGATGCAGCACATAATCTGAGATTTTATGTGGAAGCATTTTTCAATCTATATCTTATACTAAAGCTGTTAGTTGATCATGAAAACATGATTGCCTAAAAGGTGAAAACTAAATTACTAACAAGCATTTCATAATAAATAAGTCGCACTTCATCAATCACAGAACTTTGAACTCTATTTCATTATAATTCAGAATCTATTAAGTTTAAAGCCAAGCATTACCTACTAATTACATAAAAAAAAACCAGGCAAAAGTTCTTTCCAAAAAGTGGACACAATTGAACAAACCGAGATATGATCACAAGACAAGAGAACAAAAAAAACACCTAAAATGCAGTTTCTTTATTTTTGACACCTAATCAAATAATTCGAGAACAGGATAACACAGATTTAATATTAATTAATTACTATCCCAGTGCTAAGTATCCAATTCATGAAATATAATTTACATCAGAATCATTAAAGAACAGGATACAATAACATAAAATCCAGAGCTAAAGCATGATATATGAGAGAATATTTTTCATCCTATAATCGTTTTAAATGCAAGGGTTTGCTATGAAAGCACTATAGAGTCAAGAATGGAACTTACATGTATCTTCTTGAAGTAGCAGTTCCTCAGCACTGGAAGATGTAAGCACATGTATTTCAGTTCATCATTTGGTTATTGAGAACCAAGAACGATTTTTTGTAACCCGGGCCGCCAGCCACTGTCTCCCATTGGGAACAACAACGGAGACTGTAAAGGATCATAACACCCATAATAATTTTTCACCTTGTGAGGCTCGTAGCATCCATCAAAAACTATAACAGAAGGTCCAGAGCAGTCGCTCGAGCTCGTAGAATCCAGCAATATTGCAACGACTTCATCTGAACTGGGCACATTAAAGACACGTGGATCTGGTACATGATTCTTCTTGATTTGGTTAGTTGGTGTTCATCAATATCCCTTTCCCRTAGGCATCGGAAGAAACRAGCATAAGGATTAACCATTAGAACAGCCATCAAAGTGGCAATAACATCGGCTTCCAATTCTTCAAATAAGCCTTTCCTATGTTTATGCTCATGCTGAGCATCATAGAAATACAGCTGCAAGTATGCAGGCTTCCCATCTTCAGGAACGAGTTCAAGCAGGTAGTGGTAAATCTGGCCGTGAAGCTTGAAAACATAAATGCCTTTGTCTGGTTGTCATACTTATTGATTCGCCAAGTGAGCTAAAAGAAAACACAATGTTGTAAAGGCGACAATATTTCCTGAAATGCTTGGCATCTTCAGCGTCAGAAGTGAAGAGTCTGATCAATTCTGCAGGATAAGCATTTCCTGCTATCTACACCTGTCCATCCGAACAATAGAATGCCCTAGATTCGTATTGGAACATCTTCGCTCCACATTTTAGGCAGTAAGTCGGTGGAGGAAAAAGAGACGGAGCAGGAGACACATGATACCCAATGGTTGTAGCTGGGACACCTACAATACAAATCCAAAGATATCATTACAAACAAACTTTGAAGACAAGGTGTATGGTCTTTAAAGTATCATTAATTAAAAGAAAAATAAATAAACATTTCTAATTAATACCTTGGCTAGCAACATAAACACTGCTATTTTGATTTGCTGACAATAAATACCATTTCTTTGCATGTGCTGACGCACCCTTTACTGTAATCCTAAGCTCACACTACTGCTACTGGATTCATCAAACTGAGAGCCCTGCCCTATGAGTAATGAGATTGTTGTGATGCTATGCGTCAGCTTCGATAAGGCCTTTTTGCAGGCACAAGCAATGTGCTTTCTCCTTAAACGAGCAGAAACAATAACATGCATTAGCCTCGAATTGCATAATACGTAAGAATTTTAGTTTCAATGAGGAAAATGCGACTTTAAATATGAAAATAATTTGCCATAAAGGATTGCTTTAATTAATGATATATTATGAGTCTTATTACTCTTATATAACAAGAAATCTCTTAGAGCCCAACATCGAATTAGAGAAAACAAACAAGCCAAGAATGCAAAAAAAAGGTATGACAGATTATCCGAGATGCAAAGATCTAGAATATAGTAGCTTGTAGGAGACAATGAATTTGTGTTATTGTTGCAGTGATACCAAGTCACATAGTTGTAATTTCTGCAAAGAATATCAGTATCTACTTTGCATATGCTTCTTATATTATATCAATTTTAGCAGGGAACACTGATTACCACAATAGTTAACGACTGTTCTTTTAATATCAGTAATCAATAAGGAAAAAAAAAGAAGTTGTTTTCCAAAGCTAGTGCAGTTGCAACTGCTGGTAGTTCAAGAAACATAATAATTGTGAACACATAAATCCTAGTACTGAAACTCTCAAGAAATTTCTTCTTTCTGATATACCCGTGTGTTCAAATCTTCACATTCATACTTATAAGCTATTGATTTAGTCAAGGCTTCGGGAGTCTATATGATACAAATTAATGAAGCTAGTTCTCTGGTGCAAATGTGCCATAATGTCCGCTATATTTACAATAATTGACATTTCCCTGAAATTTTTGTATATAGCATACATTACCTAACTTTCACCTGCAACTTAGTTCCATGAGGAAGTAGACAATAGATAAGTCTAATGTGACTCACATACCTTCCTTAATAATATACGATGCTACATTTAATCATATGAAGACAACTTTCACTTACGAGTGGATTAGCTTAGGGTCAAAAATCTGTGACTGCTTACTTACCGCAAAGAGAACTGTCAACTTAGCATTTGAATAGAAAGGACAAATGAAGCTTCATAAACTCCCATCACCAGTAATACAGCTCTCTGCTTTCCTCCGAAATCTACATGTTAAAAATATATTCCACCCCACCTTTTCTCGGTACCTTTATTCAATGTTCATATAATATTTCAAATCATCTAAAGATTAAAGACTACACTTTCTTACTTTAATTTCTCATTACTTATCTATTACACAAAAGATCACTGTTGCAAAAGATTATGTTCTTTTCTCAGATTACATAATAATATATAGAAATTGCATAGTCCTCGTAGAATGACTTACAGCTTAGGAATTTAATCTTCTTCATCTTTCAAATTATCATCAGTTGAGCTTTTGGAACATTTCTAACATTTATCGCATGTACTTCGAATTTCATACTTAACCATACCACATTAAGCACATAATCATGGTAAAGATTTAAGCAGCATAACATCATATTAGAGAAGAACATAAGCATTACATTCCAACATTAAACTATATAAGAAGTTACACATGCACTTGCAACTTTTATTGAAGGTAACAGTACCGCTTTTACAGTAGTAACAACACAATCATCACATGTTGATTCACTTTATAATACATTCCGATATCTGCTTAATACGCTAACAAAAATTCTGATTTACAACACAAAAAGTGTCTCATAGAGCATTTCCGTCATCAAGATTGGCAAATTCTCATTGATCAATTCCAGAGAAAAGCTCTAGACAAGTTATTTTTCGTTGCATTTCCAGAATTCCAAGACCAATGCTATTAAGATTTTGAAAACTGTTACATACAACCTTCTTGTTTGCTTAGCATTGATGTGTCCGACAAGATAAGAACAAACTCAAATCCTTACCAACCTTAACATATGGATTATGTACACCATACACAGTACACTTTTGAAAGAGCTGTCATAAGAAATTCATGCTAAATGATTTGAATGAGTGAAGCTGACAACATACCAAATGTAGCTAGCTACATAGATGTTCTTATGTGCCTCATTTCTCTTCCAAAAAAGAAGAAAAAAAGGAAAATTGTTTCATGCTTCATGGTTCTGTATACCCTAAAAACAATATCACCCTATTTCTGAAACTCATTTGAACCTTATATCCAACAAATCACCAATTAAACAACAAACATGAAATAAAAGACAAAAACAGTAATCTTAAAAATCAAACAACAAACATGAAATCAGAGACCACGCATAAAAAAAGACTAGCCTAAAATAGATTCTCAATCAAAAACTCAAAATCAAAATTTGATCTAAAATCAAGACTTTCGAACCCACAATCAGTACACATATTAATTTGTCAAGTTGTAAGAAACAATTTATGACACCAAATGAATGCGAAATTGAATGAATTAACTTGTTATTTTAGAGGGTTTAGATTATGAAGGATTAGAAATTTAAAACCTTGTTTTCGCCTCTGATCGGATAGACTCTGTTGCATGCTACAGTTTGACGGAGGCTCTAACTAAGGTTGTGCGATTAACCTAGATTGTCGCAAAACTGTGCATCGACTGCAGTAAAGCCTCTTTCCAGGCAGGGAGGGTGCACCATCTGCATAAAAAATTATAAATAAGAAGGCTATTCATAAGCATAAAGAGAAATGAGGTACTCCATAGTTAGCTCAAAAGTGAGAAACACAAACCCATTGTTCAAGAAGTACTATATGAAATAAAAGGACCATGAAACACCTAGGGAGGAACCAAACTACAGAAGAGACCATTAAGCATATGCCCTTTACATGGAAGTATTGCAGCACACTGCAATTAGATGCAATTAGAGCAATTAGACACTGTAAAGGTGTTTTTTTAGCTCAGCATCCTAATAGAACCATGCATATTTTGCTGCCACATTAAATTAGCAACGTCATCCGTTGAAAAAGCAAATATGGATATCAGAAATGGAAACATAGAGGAATGCTAGAAAGTTGATAATTAATGGAAATCTAGAAGGATTAAGTCGGCAACCAACAAAAACGGGCAAAACAAATAAGGAATTGAAATATGGAGCCAAAACTCAATTTATAAAATTTAGTAGAGGGATTGTAAAACCTCACATACTTTTATTGACTTCAAAGCAGGAGTACACTAATAGAGGCTACATTTGCATTACACTGATAAACGCTAACACATAATATAGGCCTTGGCCATAAGCAAAAATACAAGCCTTTCAATACACTTTTATAAAAAAAATTTAACACTTACTTTATCCGCACCCAACTAAGATACATGCCATAGCAAAAGGGTCAAGGCCCAGATTGATCTAATTCTGATTAAACTAATTTCCATGCAAAAAGTTAACTCCTAATAAGTAACGCGGCTAACTTAACTACTTTCTAGGGTGCTTAGCATGCTCAAAAAGATCGACCGTATCAACATAGGAAGACCCAGCAATTGAGGCATACCGCATTCTTTTCTTTGGAGGGATTGGGAGAGGTAGTCCTTGTGCGATCCTAGACGCTAGATTCCACGGAGTGGCGGGAAGTTCCTCATCAAGGAATGCTTGAGGCTTCCCATGTAAACAGGACCATAGACACGGTCCTTGACTGTGTAGTAGGCCTCTCGCTCCAGCTTCAAAGAGAGTGCGACCTGCTCGAGCAAATAGAAGTTCACATCCTGTAAGAGAAAATTATAGATTGACATCAAAAACTGAATTGYCTTTTCTACGACGGACTGTTTTGCAGTGAATTCAGAGGTWAATCGGTCACTAACGACCACCTCATCGTCGTTGAATTTGCCTGGACAAGTGACAATCAGCCACACAACATGGTCGCATATGCCAAGCTCAAAATATTCAATCGGAGTCACATGGATATTAAACCTCTCAATGATAACGCCTAAGACCTGATAAAAATCGAGTCTAACACAACGAGGATCAGAGCGGATTTGATCCTTTGGGAAAGCCGAACTCAGAGAGACAAAGGTGGAGCTCCTTTTTCCATGTTTGCGTAATATTTCTGTTTCAGCACGAACAAAGCCAACCACCTTTCAGCCCTTTCTCTCTTTGCCATGTTCACATCATGAACGCGCGAACCATGGATGACCATCAAGTGAATAAGCATTTTTCTACAAGCTATTTCACACGACTCGTCCTTAGCATCTTTAGACCCACCAGAGAACTTATAAGCCATGGGTTCATGGTTTTGCGCAACAACAACAGAGAAGTCGTTAGTAGCATCGCCAAGCAAGTAAATATAGGAGCCGGGAATCCTAGAGATTCACATGCGTGAACCAAGAGAGGCTTGAAAGACACGGGGATAATGGCCTCGAATGCCGGATAATTACCTGAAGGAGACATGCACATTTAAACTATAGTATCTATAAAGTATGGCGATACCTAACGGCCCTAAGCAAGCTACTTTTTCCAAGCTAATGTCAATCCTAA
The DNA here is from genome assembly GCA_008642245.1 of Bassia scoparia. Lineage (NCBI taxonomy): Eukaryota > Viridiplantae > Streptophyta > Magnoliopsida > Caryophyllales > Amaranthaceae > Bassia > Bassia scoparia. The sequence continues at coordinate 12,853 of SNQN01003191.1, forward strand.
ATTACAACAAACACACATAAAAAAAATGAGAAGAACCTAATTAAAACTTGGTTTTCTGTCTTTGAAAATTATATAATATACAATCGAGTTAAATGTTTAARGAAAGATGGCAGTAAATTTTTTACCGAGTTACAAAAATATACTGCCCTCTTTTAGCAATTTGGGTTAGTTTATCTACTGTAGTCCCAATCTGTGAAAATATAAAAAGGACCAGTCTTTGCTTAATTTGATTAGAAGGGACATGACATTATTCATTTCCTTCCCTAACAAGAAGCACATTACTTGTAACATAATAGATTTTTCAAAAATGCTGATCTTGACAATTGATAAATTTAAGCATTGACAAGTACAAACAAAATAACATTCAAGGCAACACATGCTCAACAATGCATAGTATATTATTTTAGGTGCAAAGCAATTGGTTGAAGGCAAATTTAATGCAACAAGAACGATACAACTTGAAAGAAAAAAAACAACAACAGGTTAACAGGAAGAGCATGGAATAGGTGCAAGAGAAAAAGTATTAAATGCAAAAACATCAAATAAAATAGCATTCAAGTTAAGCTGCTAAAAGACATACTTTTTCCTTTGCTAGCTTGCCTTAATTACCAGGTTGTTTACCAACTTACAAGAGAGAAATAAACCTATATGAGTGAGAGTCTCTAATGATCAAATAATGTAGTGTAATAAATGTAAAACAAGGTTGGTTTTATAAAGA
>SNQN01003191.1:13595-24122 GCA_008642245.1 Bassia scoparia
GTTAAAAAAATAAATGTTCATTTAATTAATATATGAAAATATGTTATGTTAATTACACTCCCTCCTTGTCATGAAGATTGTTTTTTTTACTGAAAAGACGGAACAAAACCAAAAATAGAGGAAAAATAAAAGAAAAAAGAAACCAACTAGCACTAAATAAAAACTACTAACAGAACTACACAAAGCAAACTAAACTACCTACACGAAGCCACCCCATCTTTCCAGATAATGTACGCAACTCATATTGAATGCTACCAGCTCCTCATATGACTTCCATTTCGCCACACCTAGTTAGCTAACCAGTCGCCGCTAGTTAGCTTCCCTATAACATGCTTCAAACAATCCCAATTATGCTCAATAATCAATCTCCTCTCATATGAATGTTCCTGAAAGATTATGTAGCATACACTATTATATCTAATATGGAAACTAATATAATATGAATTGAGGTTTAATAGAAGATATTAATTGAAAAGAGAAACAAAAAATTGTTTTGGATTGCACATAGTGTTATTCAAGTGGTATATTCCACGTTCCACATGGGACCACAATTATAAAATAATACAGTAATAAGTTTCCTAAAATGAATAGGTGCGGTTAAGAATTCATTAACGTCCAAATAAGGGAAGTGTATGAACCTCGTAGATACTGAAGAGAGTAAAGAATGTAATTGTTCAACTTGCACAAAAAATTAAAATTAAAAATCTATATCTATGTTAGTATGTATTTAGGATATGTTTTCCACCAAGCTTTGAATATTTCTGTTTATTAAAGTGTTTTTGATAAACAACTTGTTAAAACAAACCCTGTTGCGAAACCACCCAAGACTTACCAGGTTTGTTGGGCGTTAACGAAATCAACTGAATTATTGAAATTGAATTATCGAAATGAATGAACGGAAACTGAACTTAAATCGGAACTAAATTGAATTGAACTGAACTGAACTGAAGGGGCTGAACTGAACTGAACTAACCTGAACTGAAATATTAACTTGATAATATTAATCTTTGAAATCAATTCTATAACGAATTAACTATAATTATTGACATTAATATTAAACTAGTATGATTAATAAAATATAATCTATATAATAATATATATATAATTATATAATATATATATCTATATATATATATATATTTTACTATTATTATATATTATATATATATATATATATATATTATATATATATATAAGAAGAGAGAGGAAAGAAGAAGATCCTGAAAAAAGAGAAGAGAAAGAAGAGAGATTATTAGGTTCATTGGAGACCAAGTCCAATCGATTAAAATTATCTCGTAAATCTAGGGTTCTTCTCTTCCTAAACCCTAGTTTTCTACGTAAGGATCTGTTTCCCTTCCTCGATTTTGAGGTTAGGTTTCGCCGATTATCACAAATCGTTTTTTCAATTTCTTACACGTCTATTCTACTACGTCTACTGTTGTAATCTGTTGTCCTTGTTCCCACAATGATCGTCTTGGAAAGCAAACTGCAAAATCTTACATACTCAAGAAGAGAAGAGGTTATAGGGATATGTTGATGATGAGGAGGGTGAATGTCAAGGCAATAATTGTAGCTTTGCCCTTAGTTGGTAAAGTGTTGACACCAAAAACCCTTTCAGTGTGGATGTGATGTAGAACAATTAAGCGATTGCTTGGCGTTAGCAAAGTTTGATCATCAAGGAATTAACAAAATGTCTTTATTTTTCAATTCTTTCGTCACTAACAAATCAAAGGTGTTTGTGGGGGGCCGGGGTTTCATTTCGAGGGCACCAATACTACTAAAGATAGAGGATGAAGCCTAACCTTTTGAAAAACTTTTCCGACGATTAGGTTTTGGTGGTGCTGAATGTGTCGTTGACGATAAAACGATGTCAACAATCGCTAACTTTGGTTCAGAATTTGCGATATATGTCTGAATGTGATGAAAGCTGCCTTGTGTAAGGTGAGCAAATTTTACGTTCGTGTTGAATCTTATAGTACTAAACCATTATTAAACGATGGACAAAAGATTCAGGCTTGGAGAACCTAAACTGATTAAATTTACTTCATGGAAAGACTCATGGATTTTTGCCACGTTTGTGGCTGTTTGACACTTTTTCCCCCAGATGCTCTAAATACTTTGATTGGATATGGACATTGAGTAATTTGCTTATGGAATGGCACGAGCCTCTTCTATCAAAGAGATTATGAGCAAAGCTAACAGGAGAAATAGTAGTGCAAACCTTAAAAAGGTTTGAAGGTGAGTAAGCTCGAATGAAGTAACTTTGATCAACCCACATCTAAACAACCACTGCTCCTTCAGTTTCTCCTATAAGCTCTTCAACAGAACTCACTTTTAAATAATTCGAATTTAGTCCAAGATGGGAAGTTCCATAGTGAGATGGACAATTAATGAAGGTCTATGAAAGATTTAATGAGGGTAAATGATTGCCATTTGGCCATGATGTGCAATCAACTCACAGGTCACGCTACAAACATAGTGTTTCTAATTTGTGATTGAGGAACAAGCAAGGATTTGAAAATGACATGCAAGTTGACGGTTGCGGTAACCAAAATGCCCTGTCCTCTCAATGAATTTACTAAGTGAATTGCTTGGTTGGGGAACCCCATGCACTCACAGCGCTTAATTAAAATGCATTGTTAACTGTAAACCCCAATTGTCTTTGTGCATGAAACGTGAAACTTCATGTTACGGAACTGGAAAATTAAAAGAGGCTTTAATTTTCAATATATACTTAGCTATGGTTGTAGTGGAGAAGGAAGGAAGGAAGAAGGAGAATGCGGTGCTCTTGTGCGAGGGACTGGAATGTTACTCTTCTGTCTTACTCATTCTAATCATATTGATGTGATGTAATAAGCTCGATAGGGGGAAAGCTTGCTTCCTGTATTTATGGAATCCCGTAGAGGCGATAAATATTTAACATGTCTTTTGCTCGAACAATTGGGTCATTAACCATCTATAACTTGTGCTTTGATTGGTGGTACTGGAATTGTCTGATGGGAGGAAGAAAACAGGTGGTAGACCTTTTAATTTTGAGCATGCGTAATTGTTTTAGAGGAGGGCATGTGGATGCTTGTAACCTCATGAATATTCACTTTACTACGCACAATCTTGGAATTAATAATAATCAAAGTTAACATTGTTCTATGAAACTTACAGAGAGAGTTGAGCCGATTTTTTTGTAACAGAAATGAAAGGATAAATATGGGGTTCCTTTGTGGCCTCACCTTGAGAAGGGAAATCTATCACTCCTCTATTGCTAATATTGCTCCTTAATCAACAAACCAGCGCCCTGAACCTAGAGAAAAACTGCAAGAAAGCGTTTCCCGATTTGAAAGATGTGTTGCAGAGGATCTTGTTACGAGTGTGGGTCTCTAATGCTGGTTGATGTTGATGATGAACCCCCCATAACATCACTCATTCGACACAGCCGATGTCATACGTTAAGCTCTTGCGACCCTGTGACTCCACAAAAGTAAATCACGACGTAGCCTACTACACCAAGTGAATGCATACGAGCATGTTCTGTCGACACAAGCGACAATTGATTTGAAGAATTAATGCTAGCATACCACTCAAATGAGAAAGTTATTCTCAAGTACAACGCCCTGTCGGCTAAATGCCCGCATTATGGAGAATTGACAGCCCAAACATCGAAAAAAATATACTGGAGACAAAGAAGCCGACAGGATTGTTCTAAAATATGGTGATCAAAATACAGTTATTTTCCCCAATAAGCAAAGTCAAAGACAGAGCCTAACAAGTATGAGCGATGTTTGTGACTTTGGCATGCATTTATTGAGCTCTGACGGATATTTATGGAGGTCTTGCAACTTATTGTTTGAGGATCTTTAGCAGCTCGAGCTCTATTGATATGACCCAGTATTGTCGGAAAACTCCCTAGTTACAGATGAGCATGGTTAAGTTTTTAACCGACCATATTCCGGAAAAGGAGTGTTACGAACCTTGAAACGACGATGTATCCCAAACTAAGGCTCCTACCTGGACTGCCGCTGATGAATGTTGCGCTTTATGCTGCTGACCACGTCATCTTTTTAGTGATCACAGAAGACCCACCCGCGTACTACCGTGCGTGCGGCGCTTTACCTTCAAGATATGTCATTGCCATTCTAAATGGGAAACAGGATGTGTCTCGATGTATTAATCAGAACTTACTTATAGCCGTGTGTGACGCGGGAGAAGAAGATATGTGATCTCCTATCACCTAGTTGATTCAATATTTTGCCCAATTAGTCCTTTGCCCATTTTTGTATAAATTGGCTACTTGTCGAGCACAGTACATCACAAGACCGTACGCTTAATCTTCTGCTAACCTTCCCAAGATTAATGAGGTCGCGATTGACCTGTCCTGTGTCGGCTATTACTGAAATATTTTGGTGGCTTATGAGTGTTTTCATAATTTGCGCAAGAAGCAAAAGGGGAATAAGGTTTTTTTATGCCTTAAACTGAATAAAGCAAACCTACGATGTAGAGTTGAATGTGCTTCTGGAGGTGTATGGGCTAAACTTGGTTCCCGGGAATACTATTCAAGCTGTGATGCGGTGTGTGAAATCTCCTTCTTTTTCCCTTCTGGTAATGGACAAACCAACAGGATGGTTTAAGCCTTCGATAGAGGACTTCGACAGGGTGATCCAATCTCGCCTTTCTTGTTTAATTTTATGTGTGAGGGTCTTCTCCATGTTGCTATAATTGCAAAAAGTGAACGGGAAATCCCATGGATTAAAAATTAGCAAGGCTTTACTCCTGTTTCTCATCTTTTCTTTGCCGAGATAGTCTCTGTTTGTACGCCATGAGAGAGAAGTAGAAAATGTATTAGAATTCTTGCGTACCTATGAAGCTTGCCTGGATCAAAATGAATATGAATAGTGAAGTGTCCTTTAGCCGAAAACATTATGCAAAGAAGAAAGAAATCCTTCAGACGAGTTATCCTTTAACGGCTGTTGGTCACATGAAAAAACCTAGAGACTACCAAACCCTTGTTTGGAACTCTAAATGTGGTTTTGCCAAAATTAAAGAAAGGGTCATGAAAAAGCCAAAGGTGGAAGGAGCATTTCTATCACAAGCGTTGATGAGAAGTTCTATCGAAAGTTGTTTGTCAGGCCATTCCACTACGCCAATGCAATGTTTTATTACGCTATAGGTCGTCCTTTAATGAATTGGATGAGGCTACTGCCCGCAACGTTTTTTGGGGCCAAAGAGTGATGAGAAAAGGATGTCGTTGGTGAGTTGGAGAAGATTATGCTGCTAAAAGGATGGTTGGTGTGAGTTTCCACAAATTTACGAGTGTCAACAAAGCCATGTTAGCCCCAAACAAGTTGGCGTAGTCTTACAATCCTACTCCCTGGTTGCGAAAATTCCTTAAAAGGTGAGTACTTTGCCCATCGTTCCTAAAGGCTCAAATTTGTCCACTTCTAGCTTCACATGGAAATCCATAGCATCAAATAGGATTTTGCTTAGAGAAGGCATTATATCGCATAATTGTTGATAGGTGTGCCTGTAGAATTTTTAAGAGGATCTTTGGGTGCCTAGTTGCCGAGTTCTGCTTGTTCCTAAGCCACAATGATAACAACAATCTCCATTTTGGTCGGTGATGTCGCCATAATAGATAATCATTGGAATGGAGTGTTAAACTCAGTGTGTCGAACTGGGAAGTACAGACATTTCGGCATCCCTGTCCTGAATCTCCCCATGATTATGATACGTATGGGCTGGCATATACGAAAATTGCATTCTCAGTTTAAGAGTGCCTAATTACATGCACTAAAGAGGGGAATTGGCTAAGGCTTCCAGTTCGGCTCCAACAAATGGCGCTATGACATCATATGTTTGAATATTTGATGCTCCAACGAAATTCATCTTTTCGGTTGGAATGGTTAGGAGTGTCCCCAATTAGAGATGTTCTGACAGGTGAGCTCCCAATTGATTGCATTTGTCCTATTTCGTGATGAGAGGAGACCATAGTGCAGGGCTGGCTCTGTTTTATGTGTAGAGATGCGAGATGTTATGGAAAAAGCAGCCCTTCGATTGAAGTGAGGAGGCTGATAGAAAAGGCTGAATGCGTTGGCTGGATTTTTCTAGTCGTTCTTTACGCGAGCGTGAGTGGTGTCTTTATGGGCGTTAGCTTGGTCACGTATGGATAAGCGCAATAACATTGATTTTCTGAGAAAAAAAATTATGCCCATTCCACGGTTTTTGAGAGAGCTCAAGGCTTAGTGTGTGGAATTCAAAAGCCAAGCCTTTTAGCCACCACGGTTGAGACCCCTCAAATTGTCGTTCAACCTGGCATGCCCCCTGTTATGGTGGTTATAAGCAATGCGGATGCTGCCGTTTTTATGATGGCTCTGTGACCTGGGAGGTTGTATGAGATGCAATGGTGATGTGATGCTCTCTTGTTGTCAAGCTATGCCTGGATAGTGGACGAGCATAAAAGCAGGTGAGAGCTGGCGTGTCACCAGACGTGCTGAGCCCTTGGCGCTTGCGACTCTATAACGTTACTGCTAGGGCGACTAAGGGACCTTGTCCTTGAACGGATTGTATCAAATTGGTGAATGCTTTGACCAAGTTCCAAGAGGTTTTTCAATTTAGGCTTTATTATTAATGATAATTAGATTCTTTGCAAATAAAGAATTCCTCTCGTTCTCTTTGTGAGGACAGAACGAAAAATTAAAGTAGCTCAATTAGCTCGTATTAGTGTGGTCTCAGAGTTGAGAGTTGGATAGAAGTCCCTTGCGAGTCCTGTCCTTTTTTAACCTCTGATTGCAATTAATAAATTGAAGAGTTTTTCCCGTAAAAAAAAAAGTTCATATAGAACCACTCTTATGATGAGAAACTTGAAACCATAATTCTCAACCATTAAATAATCAAACCCAAAATCATCACAATCCATCATTTATTTTTAAAAATCAAACTGATTTCTTTCCACACAAAAAAACAAAATCTAATAATACCCCTCACCCTTTATCTCTCCTCCCTCACTCCTTCTTTCTTCTTACTTCACTCATTTCTACACCACCACCTACCACCCAACTTCTCCACCTTTTCTCTCTGCCTTACCTAACCACCGAATCAACCCAAACCACTCACTCAACCACTTCCTTCTCCTCATTGATACCACCTACCACCCCCTCCACACCTCTACTCTCTCTTCACCTATCAACCGAGCCACCCTAACCTGGGGCCCCCTACCCTCACTGACCGTAATGAACCACGACTCCTAATGCATCACTGAACTAGTTGACAACGCAACCAGCGAACCACCACCATCGTACAACGTCCCATTTCTCCCTCCCCTATTCTTCCCCGTTCTCGGTCTCGTCTCCCCACAACCTAGCGACAATCGTTGCTTGAAAGCGCGAGTGTATTAGTGTGGTTTGTTTCGAGGTGTGTTATGGTTGGGCGTGGTTTTGTTCGTAGGTGGAGGGAGGCGAGGGTTGGATGTTCGGTAGGTACTGTGCTTAGTGATGCGTGAGGAATCATATGCCACCGGTTGAGTGTGAGTCGTGTGTAGGTTAAGGTGTTTGATTAGGGTTGATTGATGGGGGTGAGGGTGTGTGGTGGCGTCGGTGCGTGGGATGGTGCGCGAGTATGTGGTGTGTCTGGTACGTTGAGGCTTATGTGAGATGTGGGCGCTGGTTGGGCTTGGCTCGTAAGACGGGAGGGTTGACGGTTGGCTTGGACAGTGAGCTCGCCCACCCTCAGCTGAATTTATCCATTCTTTCCTGTCTCATAAATTAGGAAATCACCTTCTTACCTTCTTTTTCCCTTGCTTTTGACTGAAGACTTAAGCTGCCATTAAGTTGACATTTTTAAATTGCTATATACAAGACACCAGTGAACAAGGAGTCTTTAATCGTGTTAGCGGGGCAACGACCAGGCGACCCTAAACCTCGACCCGACACTTCAGCCCAATGTTTGAAGGTCAGAACACCAAACACACTAAGTAAATTCATTGACACATAAATTCATAAACTAATTTTATATCAAAACGCCTAAAATTCACTATACTTTGACCTAAATCTCAAAACACATATTGGATTGTTTTGGAATTCATTCGACTGATGTTATGGTGCATTATGAAGCATTATGATCAGCATTAAATCATAGCAATATCATTAGTTTGCATAATTTGTTCTAACTGTTTTTCCCGCCAAATTGCTTTCAATCGATTACTGTAGCAATTGTTAGTTAAATTCAGTTAGTACAGTTAGCAGTTAGCTGGCATTATCAGTTAGTTAGCTGGCTTGGATGATTGTGTATGATCCTCATTATAAATATGAGTTGATCAATCCTATTGTAGCTTATGAATGAAAATAATAACAATCTCCTTTATCTCTCCTTTCCTTTCTTCTCTCTCTTCTTTCTTCTTCTTAATCCTCTAAATCAGTCTTAAGGATTCAATAAGTTGAGTCCATTGTTCTTGGTACAAATCGTACCATAACAAGGGTATCAGAGCCAACCCCATCTTCTTCTTTCCTTATTTCATTCCTCCTGCAAACACACATTCAAGCACCGCACCTGCTACCTGTTTGATCCTATTTCAGAACCAAAATTCATTGCCTACTTCATCTTCTTTGAGTGATATTTCATCAGTTCTGGCTCCTGAGACCAGGAAAATGACTTCCATTGAAGACCATGTCAAAGCCTTAGAGCAGAAGGTGGCAGAACAAGCAAAGAACATGGAATCCATGATGGAATTGCTGCGGGAAATCAAGGAGGGGCAACCCAAGATTCAGATTCATCAGTGACTTTGAATTCTAATTTTAGGAGACAAGGTATGAATCCCAAACTGGAATTCCCAAAATTTGATGGCAATAATCCAAGAATGTGGATTAAAAGGTGCAATAGATACTTTGAGTTGTGTCATGTTCCTGCTAATCACAAAGTGAACCTARCTTCTTTGCATATGATAGATAAGGCAGATACATGGGTAACTAGTTATTTGTCTGCAAGAAATCATGTGGATTGGGATGATTTTATCTTTGATCTAGCTGCTAGATTTAAGGCAGAGAATAGTAACATGGCAGTAGAACAATTCAATAAACTAGTACAAAGTGGTTCTTTGGAAGATTATGTTGATTCATTTGAACATCTAAGATCTATATTGATGCAAAATGGGCACTGCTTGTCTGATGAGTATCTGTTGGCAAGTTTCTTGGGTGGTCTTAAACCTAACATCAAGTCTATGGTAATGGCATTCAAACCCACAACCATTTCTGATGCTGTTGAGCATGCAAGGCTTCAAGAACARCATCAAATTTACCAAACACCCCCAAAACCAACCAGATCATTTGAACAACCAGTTTTCAACCCTAAACCCTTGCAATCAGTACCACTTACTTCAAAACCTCCTTTGTTACCTACTCCCACTCAAAAACTACCACAATCTGCAATTGTCAAATACAATCAAAGACAGTTCCCTTACATTCCAGCTGACATCAAGGCTCAAAAGATTGCTAAGGGACTGTGTTACTATTGTGACCAGAAATGGGAAAGGAATCATAAGTGTCACTTCAGGGAATCTAAGTTGTTCATGGTTGAAATTCCACCAGTTGATACCACTGATGAATCTACAGAAGTGAGCCAAGAAGTGGCAGAGCTTGATGAGCTTGATGATCCAGAAGCCTCTTCCTCAATTCCAGAACCACAAATATCAGTCAATGCTCTCTCAGGAAATCAATCTTTTTCAACAATGAGAGTTCTTGGATGGCAACAAGGTCATCAATTGCATATCTTGATTGATTCTGGGTCTACCCATAATTTTCTTGACCTAGAATTAGCCAAGACACTGAAGTGCAGAATTGAGGACATGCCTAAACAGGCTATTACAGTAGCAGATGGTAATCAATTGGAATGTCTTCACAAATGTTCAGAGCTAAAATGGACAATGAATGCTAGGCCCTTTTCTGCAGAAGTCATGTTAATTCCTTTGGGAAGCTGTGATATGGTCTTAGGTGTTCAGGGCTCAGTACACTTGGAAAAATTAACTGGGATTTTGCAGAGTTATGCATGGAGTTTGAGATACAAGGGGAACCCTTCATACTCAAGGGCATAATGCCAAAGAAGTTACAAGTTATGGAGAGTGGTCCTACTGATAAGATTTTGGCCAAGGCTTCACAATTATGTCTTCTGCAAGTCTATTCTCCTCCATATCCACCTAGTTTCTTATCTCTTTCTTCAGCATCCACAATTACAAAGGACATTGAAGCACTCAAGGCTCAGTACCCCATGGTATTTGAGGATCCCTTGGAGTTACCTCCTTTAAGGGGAGTCTATGATCATAGAATTCCTCTTGTTCCTGATGGTGCACCTGTCAACATYAGGCCTTATAGATATCCTCTCAAGCAGAGGGATGTCATTGAGCAGCTTGTGCAAGAAATGATGGACAAAGGAATCATACAGGACAACAGAGGAATCATACAGGACAGCTGCAGTCCATATGCCTCCCCTGTGGTTTTGATTGGCAAGAAGGATGGAACATGGAGGCTGTGCATTGATTACAGGGAATTA